>NW_004624753.1:27201901-27214413 GCF_000247695.1 Heterocephalus glaber | reverse complement strand
TGCATGGATTTGGGCCTTTTCTTTCCTTTTTCTGATAAGGTTGGCTAAGGGTTTGTCAATTTTGTTGATTCTTTTGAAGAACCAACTCTTGGCTCCATTTATTTTTTGTATCATTCTCTTATTCTCCATTGCATTGATTTCTGCTCTGATCTTTATAGTTTCCTCCCTTGTATGAGCTTTGGTTTTGTCCCACTCTTCTTTTTCTAGAAGCTTGAGGTGCAGCATCAGGTTGTTTAATTGGACTTGCTCTGTTTTCCTAAAATGAGTCTGCTACAAATTTCACTGCTACGAATTTCCCTCATAAGACTGCTTTCATTGTGTCTCATAGATTCCAATATGTTGTATTGTTATTGTCATTTAATTGAAGGAACTGTATGATTTCCTCTTTAATTTCCTCTGTGACCCATTGGTTATTCAGAAGTGTGTTGTTCAATTTCCTTGTGTTTATGAAATTCTTGCAGTTTCTTTTGCTATGGATCTCCAATTTCCTCACACAATGGTCTGATAATATACAGGGGATAATTTTAATTCCTTTGCACTTACTTAAACATGTTCTATGAGTGAGCAAGTGGTATATTTTGAAGAATGAACCATGTGCAGCTGCTCAAAAGAATGTGTATTCAGATTTTGTGGGGTGGAACACTCTGTAAACATCTGTTAAGTTCATTTGTTCAAGAGTTTGATTGACTTCTAGTATTTCAGTACTTAGAATCACCTTTACAGTTTAAAAATATTAAGCAGGATTTTAATTCATAATAATTGCAACAATATGAATGTCTTCAATATGGATCCTGCACACATTTTGAAATGTTTACTCAGAGAAACTAAATTTTTTCAAGCTAATAAACTTTTATCCCATTATATCTTTTAACTTGCTATTCTTGGTATTTAAGACAGCTAGGTATTATTTTTGTTTATGTATTTTCTTAACACTTTAAATTTATTCCTCAATAGATCTATTTGGGTTTTTTTGATGAATAATCTTTCAAATTTTTCTACTTTTGATATAATGTTTTATTGTGTAGACAGAAAACCTACATGTGTCACACAATACAGTACCTAGGGTAGTTTACTGCTCTTTAAAGTAATTCTTCTAATGTTTTCCAGTTATATATGAGGTTGGACTGTGGGTTAAAATACATTTTAGTTTATGTTGAGGCAATATTTTGCTACTTCTATTTTATTAGGGATTTTGCTAATTAAAAGTCAAGGGCTTTTAAAAAAGTAACAAATGACTTAATGAAATGTGTCAACCCAATTGGTTCATCTGAGACATTTTTTACTTACTAATAAAGTTTATTACATCTATAAGGTCCTACTGTAAGGCCATCTTTGTTTTCATGAAATAAATCCTACTTACCACGAGGTGTCTTTCTTTTAATATGGCATTCTATTTGATTTAATAGCATTCTATTTACTGTTTGCATAAATATTTGTGGTGATAATGGGCCACGGCTTTATTTTTTTGTTAAGTTTATTGGTACATTTTAGGTATACAATATGAGGACACTCATCATTGGGAACTTGTACCTTTACAGGATATATCTTGGTTCTTATTTTTTACCCATTCCCTTTCCCTCCCTTCAACCCTTCCACCCCTCTCCAAAGACTTTGTTTCCACTTTTTTCCTTTTCTCATATTTATTTCCTTTCCCTTCTTTCCTTTCCCCTACCCCTCCCACTTCCCCTACCTCTTTAGACATTTTCTTCCTATTTCACATTATGTATTATACATTTTTATCCTTATTTACTCTTTTAGTTTTTAACACCAGAGAAACTATTCAGTATTTACACGTGTCCTATTTATTTCACTTAAGAGTATGGTCTCAGCGTACATCCATAGCTATAAATGTCTCTGGTTTCTCATTCTTTATGGCTGAGTAGTACTCCATTTTATTAAAAAAACCACATCTTCTTTATCCAGTCTCAGTTGGTGGACACTTGGTCTGTTTCCAAGCTTTAGCTTTTACAAACTGTGCCTCTATAAACATGGGTGCACATATATCACTGTGGTATGATTCTTTTAATTCTTTTGGGAAGATACCAAGCAAAGGAATAGCTGGGTCAAATGGGAATGAACAACTGGGATCTCATCTTATTAAAAAGCTTCTCCACTGCAAGAGAAACCACCAACAGAGCTAAGAGACAACCTACCATGTGGGAAAAAAGTTTTATCAGCTGCTCCTCAGACAAAAGACTACTATCTAGAATATATAAAGAACTTAAAAAAAATTAGATGCCCCAAATATAAAGACCCAATTCAAAAATGGGCATCTGAAATGAGCAGACTTTTCTTAGACAAAGAAGTGAAAGCAGCAAATAAACATATGAAAAAATGTTCAACATCACCGGTCATTCGAGAGATGCAGATGAAAACAACACTGAGATTGTACCTCACTGCGAAAGAATGGGTGCTATCAAGAAACCAACCAATAACAAATCCTGGTGGGGTTGTGGAGAGAAAGGAACCCTTCTCCATTGTTGGTGGGAATGCAGACTGGTGCAACCACTGTGGAAATCAATATGGAGATTCCTCAAAGAACTAGGGCTAGAGGTCCCATTTGCTCTGTATTTTTAAGGTGTATTCTTTCATTTATACTGGCTTGACAAGTAAACTCAGAAAATAGAGTAACTAAGAAAACATTTTCAAATGGTTCATAGAGCATGAGAGTGACCTTAATGTTTATGTAAACTTATTCATTAGTTCTGTGGATTTACTGTGCTTTTATTTCTTTTTTTGAACTGACACATAAAAACATAAAACATTTGGCACCTGCCTCACAAGTGCAAGGTCCCGAGTTCAATCCCTGGTACCAAAAAAAAAAAAAACCCCAAAAAACAAAAAACAAAAAAACGTAAAACTTTGTTTGTATTAGAGGGACCACATGTGAAGTTTCTATACATTGTGTAGTATTTAAACCAGGTTAAACATATCTATCTCCTCAAATATTTATCAGCTCTTTATGGTGAAAACATAAAAATCCTTCTTTCCATCTTTTTAGAAATAGGCAGAACATAATTGCTGTCTACAGATATTCTGCTGTGCAATTTATCTCACAAGAACTTCTTACTACAATCCAACTCTAACTTAGTGTACCCCGATTAACCTCTCCTCATCCCTCCTTACCCTCTGCTGTCCCCAACCTCTGGTAACCACCATTTTTCTTTCTACTTGTATGCAATCAACTTTTTAAAAATTCCACACATAAGATGATGTGGTACTTGTCTTTCTGTGCTTGGCTTATTTTACGTAAAGTAATCATCTCCACTTCCAACTTTGTTGTCACTAATGACAGGATTTCACTCTTCTTTGTGGCTGAATAACACTCTGTTTTGTATATGCACAATGTTTTCTTTATTCATTCACTTATTGATGGGTACTTTGGTTGTTTCCATTTCTTGGCTATTGTGATTAGTGTTGCAATGAACATAGGCGCTCTCTTTGACATACTGATTTCATTTCCTTTGGGTATATACACAGACCTGAGACTGCTGGATCACATGGTAGCTCTGTAGTTTAACTTTTTTGAGTATCCTCCATACTGTTTTGCATAATGCAGGTACTAATTTACACTCCCACCAGCAATGTATAAGAGTTCTTTGTTCCCCACATATGCACCAGCTTTTGTTTTTCTTTAGCCTTTTTGATAACAATGCTTCTTACTGGAGTGAGATGCTATATCACTGTGACTCTCATTCGTGTCTCCCTGATGATTAGTCGTGTTGAGCATTTATTATACACCTATTTGCTATTTGTTTATTTCCTTTTGGGAAATGTCTGTTTAGGTCTATTTCTCATGTTTTAATCAGGTTTTTCTTTGCTATTTTGTGTTTTTTAATATATTCTGGATATTAACCCCTTCTCAGATATTTAGTTTGCAAATACTTTCTCCTAAGTTGTTTCTTCCCCGAAATGATTGTTTCTTTTCTTTTCAGAAGCAGTTCAGTTGGATACAATCCCATCTGTATATTTTTCTTTTGTTTCCTGTCTTTTGGTGTCTCAGCCAAAGATTCTTCCCCATCCTAAATCCTGAAGTCTTCCGCTTATGTTTTCTTCCAGTAGTTTCATAATTGCATAGTGTATTTTTGGGTGAGCAATAATGATTTAAAATAGATTTTCTCTGGTTAATGGATTCTTGCAAAAGCATTTTTTTCTTGACTTTTGTATGAACTTTAAAAGTACACCCAGTTGGAATGTGATGGACTGTCCCTGGTATACAACTTGTAGAACAGAAGATTTTATCCATGTTAACATTTTCTTATTCTCATTTTCAGGATCCACTGCATCTTCCATCCAGACATTGCAATCACTCTGGGGTAAAAACTCTAGTTTTTTGGTGGATGAGAGAAGAAATTGGTTTGCTATAATTAGGGAATGATACTGAAAGTTTATTTCTTCACTAGGACAACAACCAGTTTCTTTGTTTCAGTCCTATCTTCAGAGATATGTCGGTCATATGTAAGATATGGTACCAGCAACATCTCTTATATATTCTGGAACATTGAGCATTAGAGCAATAGATAGAAGTAAAAGTAGATATTCCCTGAAATAAAATGGAAGCTTTTACTATGAGCTATTATTCCTTATAAATGCAATATATTGAATTATTTCATTCAAAATAGTTTCCTAAAGTGAAATATGAAAACTAGTATTTAGTGAAATCAGATTATGATGGCAACAGGACAGAACAATAAACAAAAGGAGATCAAATCAGGAAACAGTAGTTGTCACATATTATTCATGGATTTAAGAGCGAACCAGAAGTTGACCTTGAGAAGCAATTTGGAAGTTTCTATTTTCCTGGTTTTTTAAAATAAACACATTTCTCATCTGTCCTTCATTTTCTTTCTGACCTCAGGGACTGATAATTTTTGTGTATTGTGACACGCTGCCTCTTTAGCCTTGGATGTGGTGTGGAGGTCTGTGTCTGAGGCCACTGGAAAGTGACAGGGAAGTCTCCTGAGTGACACAGCCTCACCTCCCACCCCTCTCCAGAATCCAGCTCTTTGCTGATAATCCTTCATGCTATAATTAGACTTACAAGAGTTGGATTGTCACCTGTGAATGCCAAATATGTTCCACATCATGTTTCACATTTTATGAGTAGTGAGTGCATCCAGAAAAAACCCAGCTTTAAGAATGTGCAAATTCACACCCCCGAGCTGCTTAGAAATTCTTTCACTCTAACTTAGTAACCATCAGAGTAAGCTATATTTGCTCTCCCTGACTGACAAGTAACCAGAGTTCAAGAGTCACTTATTCTTCATTCCACTATTACACATGTGACTAAAAATAGGAGGCAAACTCAGGGTTTTCACTCTGCAGCTGAGGAAATCACAGGAGGAGCACCTGGTTACTTAGCTGGGAAACTCCAGCTGGCCTCTCCTAGGCTCTCCAGGCTGTCCCTCAGCCAGCAACAGTCAGATTACCCCGTGAGCAGGAAAGCCTGCAAGGAAACACTTTCCTGTATCTCAGAAGGCTCACCATTGTGGCTGTGCAAGATGATTTCATTAAGCAGGCCACTCTTCTCCAAAATTTTAATTCAGTCACAGTAGCTAAGATATTTCTTCTCGCTTTGACATTTCCTGGGAGTAATTTGAAAGAGTGGAAGCATAATCAAGGAAATGAAATATTTCTACTTCTCTACTAACTTTAGAACTTCAGAGGGAATAAATGCCAAAGCTGAAACCTTGCAGGAAAGCTTAATGTTCCCAGAAGAGATGTAGTTGCCACGTGATGAAAACAAGAGAGAGAGACTGAGGAGAATGTCATCTAATTGCAGACAGATCTCGAAATTGAGCACGGGGTGAGAAATGCTGTGGGCCTCAACACATAATTTGAACATTGAGTTTAGATTTATTTTATGGCATGCAAAATGAAAAGAATTTAGTCTAGAATCTAGGTGAATGTGCATGAAGGCAGCTGGATCCTACAAGATTACTCTTTTTAATTTTATGACTCTTGGTATGTTGACAGCTCATGTCAGATAACCAGACTGTAGCTTAAGTAATGGAAGAGGAGAGGAGCTGGTGCAGAGAAGCTGAAAAGGGCATGAGAAAGCAAGTAATGCCTCTGAAACACATGGGAATTTCTCAGAGCAGTTATATAGACTTTGGGCTGCTGGATTTCATGCTAAAGTAGCTCATAAAATGTTGCTGTGGTCAAGCTTCATATTCTATCCTTTTCCCCTTCTAAATGCAGAAGACTCTTCTATATTCTTTACTCTTCACGTCTTCCAAAAGATTGTGTACTTTGCTTATCTGCAGTGACCTCATGGTCTAAATCAATCTCTCTCAAGCAGTGATTTCAGACCACCATCCCAACGTATTAGTAGGTCTTGAAATCAATTGAGTTGCAACCAGCATTTAAAAAATGAAATAGAAGGAAACATGTGCTAATGGAATGCATTGCACATGGGAATTAACCTTTATCTAATGATACTGGTCTAGTTAAATGTGCTCGTGTACACTGCAGTACCATGTAAACTACAGCCCTTAATGTGGGGCACAGATGAGAAAGACTGAAAAACATGACCGGACTGAGGGGTGGTGGAGGCTCCTTGGTAGTTGCTGTGGGAGTGTTCAGGGGCAGTGGCCACACAAGACATCCTGTTCGAATGAACCCAGGAGATTTCTTAGTCCGATGTTCTTCTGCTTCCTGATCCCCTTTGAGTTGTGTTAGTTTCTGTGTTTCTTAAGCCTTGCCCTTTAGGTAATTTTAGGTATTGTCACTGTCCTTCCAGTGACTCCTTTTACATCTCAGTGGACCATAGTTAGACCACAGTAATTACAAAGGCTCCTGAATCAGGCTTTAATATAGAAGAGTGAAGTGGTTATCCTCCTGAGACAAGAGCTTTGAAATAGGGGAGCTCAGTCATAGCTGATGTCACAAAACCAGTGTGGTTCACTCCTCACCTTTCCCCCAACAAAATGCAAAAGAAAGCCAAATGGAGTCTATTAGCTCCTGTGATTATTGGTAATGCCATTTAGAATTTTAATGAAATTCAATATGCCACAATGCCCTTCACTAATGTTCACTAAGAGCCGCTGTTATACTTGGCAATTTGGGTTGGAGAAGTTTATGAAGGGATAAAATGATTTCAGGTATAACATTGTGGCTCTGTGTTGCTTCAACCAATACATTAAATAATTCCAGAGTTTAGGGTCTAAGAAGGATCCTATATATTGCTTTATTTGGTTATTATAATAACACAAGATGGAAAACAATCTAAATATTCATCAATGAGGAATTTTAGTAATTAATTGCATATACATACAACTGATTGTGATGCAATGAAATTTTTTTCCTTATATAGTAACATGAAACAATCTCTAGGATAAATTAAATGAGAAAAGCAATGTGTAGAATGGTGCATTTTGTAAGACTCAGGTGGTTAAAAAAAAGTCACATAATTGCTTGATTTCCATAGAAATATCTCTGGAGTGAGTTATAAGAAACTGATGCCTTCACCAGAGGAAACTGTCTGGAAACTGTTTTGTCCTATTACCTTTTGGATATTTTGAATTTTTTATTTTAAAAAGCAGCAATTTAGCATGAATTGTGCCTTTTATATGATGATTTTTAACCTTTTATTTTTTAAAGTTTCTTTTGTCCTTTTTACCAAAATCTTAACATGATGGGAATTATAGTTTTTAGAACTTTTTTAAAATGGAGAATATCGACTTGATGTGTAGCAATCAGCCTTGATGATGGCTGAAATTCTAGACACCTGCAGCTTGTGGCTTTCCAGGGTGAAATTTGGCCCTTGTTACTTGAGCCACGTGTGTTTTGACATATTGTAAGTGAGGAGCAACAGCTGTTTTATTACTTTGTGAGAGTAGGACCATTTGTGTTTCTACAAATGAGGGGCATTTAAAACACAACAGCAAGTGTGCACAAGTGAAAAAATTCCCCAGCAATGGCAACTTAGTCATAACTCACTGATGCTTCTGAAATTGACCATTCTGTAACACCTACTTATACCTTTGCTTCTGTCCACTTCTCTTCAAAGGTATCACTGTGAATATAAATGATAAGCAAAAATTGTATTTTATATATACAGAACAAATGAAAGATGTCTGGTGTGATACAATGACTTTTCAAAAGACACAGGAAACTTCAGCAATATAAATAGCATGTGGACTATAATTTTTTAAAGAAAGAGGAAAGAAAACAGTTACATGACTTTTAATAAGATGCATACCTGTTGATTAGTTTAATTATAATGCTCTATTTCCCATGGCTTCTATTTTTCCATTTACTTTGAGCTTTTCCAGTACTCAGAGTAATAATAAATCCAACATTGTTCTGTTTTCTTTTTGAACTCTTATTTAGTATATGTGCTGCCAAAGCAAGCACTTGAACTCCTCTTTAGATGATAATAGTATATTTGTTGTATGGAAATACATATTGTCATATTTATAGTATTTTTCAAGTACTTGAGTTAAAGTGGGATAAGTGGATGCATTAATAACATGTTTTATTCTGTAGAGTTTTATTAGTAGAGACATAATTGTAAGATAAAATCCATTTAGACTTCCAGGTTTAACCCTATAATACCTTTCTCAGTATGTCCATTTTAAAGAAGTGTCCTCCTCTCCACTAATCAACTCTCATGCCATCTGTGACAGGATATTTGAAGTCATGCAAACTGGCAGCAGTAGCTACTGTTGAAGCTGTAATTTGGCATTTGACAGCCTCCTCTTCTCTACTCCTATCATGTATGCATTTATCTGCAGCAAATATACTTGGGCTACAGTGAACAGGGTTAAGCAGTTTAACCATCACGCACACACACACACCATCTAAGTGACCATGGGTTAAAGATTATCAGCCCTCCCAATACTCTCCATTAATTTTGTAATAAAAATGTAGTACTATGGTGTGAGGCTCCAGGACACAGCAATAGGAGACAAAAAGCACTGATATCAGAAAGATGAAAATTCTAGACTGAAAAGAAAACTGAAGACAAGAAAAAGAGAAAAAAGGATGAAGGAGGAAAGAGGGCATTTTCAGAGTAACAGATGTCTTAAGACTAAAATAGATCATGAATTTGGCAAGAATATGTTAAAACTTCAGGGATAACCTTTCCTACCACCTATCTTTCCTTATCTAGCATTCAGTTAACTTCAGCTATAATAGCACTCTGGGCCAACAATTTAGCAAGGAAGCAGATTTAACTCAGAATACAGATATTAACTTTTAAACAGAAACACCCTTAGGTTTTATCTGGTTATAAAATTATTTTAAATAATGCAAACAAATGAAAATTTCATATTAGATTATTGCTAATGCTATTATAATTTAAATTTCTTCTTGGTATTAATACACGCCTAATGGTCCTTCTGTGAGTTCAGAACTCTTTAGGCCATTATTGTTACTTGACTGCAGGCATTCTGATAAACTTCTACATATAACAGAGAAACATTCAACAAGAAATGCATTTAGTTCTTTCCCATTGAGATATTTAGTAGTTTTCCCAATTTGAACTCCCAAAACATAAACTCTCACATGGATAACATTGGACTGGCTCACTAACAAAAATAGTGTGCCAATTAATCATCCACCTGCCTGGATTAAGAAAGAGACTCCTGAAGAAGTGACTGGATCATGGAGCACCATAGTCATCCATGGGTTAATCCATTGGTATTCATGGCTGGATGTGGTGGCAGAAGTTGGGATCAGTTGGAGGTGGGTTACTAGGCCATGTCTGTCCAGGATCTAACTCTCGCTGACACTCTTCACTTGTGCTCTTCTTCCCAGCTGACTGTAAGCGAGCAGCTTGCTTTACCATGTCCTTCTACTATCATGTTTCTGCTGTCAAGCCAGCCAACTTAGGACTAAATCCTCTGGAACCATGAGCCAAATAAACCATTTCCTCCTTTAAGTTGTGGATATCAGGAATTTTGTCTCAGAAGATAGAAAACTGACCAATACAAGTAGTAAGGATATTCCCTGAATTAAGTAGGTCTAGTGACTTCATGTTAAGAGGAGACACAGAGATGTGCTACACTAATTCATCTCTTATAACCACGAAATGGAAATTTCTTCAATTTTACTTTTGATGGTAACATACTCTCACTTCTATGCCTATTGTATGTTTATACAAATAGTGCCCAATTTACAATGGCACAATGTAAAGTTATTTTGTCAACTTTAGGATGGTGTAAAAGCAATGCACATTCAAGAGAAACCATACTTTCAGTTCTGAATTTTGAACATTTGCTGGGCCAGTGCAATGTACTGAGTTACACTCTTAATGGTGGGTGGCATCAAAGAGCTACAGTTCCCAGTCAGCCACATGATCCTGAGGGTAACCGGTGAATGCAGTCTCCTGTGTTGCTAAGCATGTACTTTTTTTTTACTTATGATTTTTTTTCACTTATCTGGAAATAGCTCCTTTGTAAGTCAGGGACATCAGTATAGAGATGAATGTCGTTATCCAGAGAGTTTTTTAAAAGCAGGGGCTTTCAGGTAAAATAAAATTTTCATTCAGATCTCAGCTCACTGTTTATTGGCTGTCATATTGGGGAAGCACTTAAGCTTCCTGTGTGTCAATTTTCACCTATAAATGGGAGAAATAATTATACCTAAGTCAAATATAGAATTAAGTAAGTTATGTGTAATTTGTATTTGTGTATCAATTTATTTCCTTGGCTAGTTGATCATTTAACATCTCAGTCTTTTACTTACTGATTTGTAATTTGTAACTGTATAGAAGACACAGTGAGTGCTAACTCTTGGTTTTATTTGTTATAAGTTCTCATCCTCAATTCATGGGCTTGGGCTTGCTTATACTTCAAATATGGAGCTTTACAATTTTGATGTTGCCAAAATTACTCCATTCTCCTTTGATTATTTTCTTCATTTTTCTTGATGCTAAGAAAACACTTACCTAGGATAGCTGATTCTCCCAAATATTTCCTGTTTTTTATGTTTCAGTTTTACATTTATTTCTTCAATTAATTTGTATTGCATTTAGCATTTATCAGATGACATCTTAACAGAATGTGGGTCCAAATAACTGGTCACTTTGCCAATGGGATTAATTGAATAATGCTACTTTTTCAAGTTTTTAATACAATGCACTAAGTTCTTATTTTGCTAGGACTGACTTTTAAATTTTTTTTTTCCATTCCACTGATCTCTCTGCTAGTTCTTCCATTGGTTCTTCACATTTAAATTTTTCTGTTTGTAGTAGTCTTTACCATCTGATGGGCCAGTCCTTCTTTATTAGACGTTATCAGAATTTTGAGAATTTTTTCCTCTCGCTTTTGTGAGATACACTTTTGAATTTGTGTGATATTTTGAATAATTTTTATTTTCATGTTTTGAAAAACATGGTAAAAATGATAATATAGAAACTATTCCTTCTAATCCTGGTCTCTAGTTTTCCTACCCCAGAGGTAAACTACTTACTGATAAAAACTCTAACTCTGGAGGCAGCCCCACTGTGTTCAGATCACAGCTAATAGTAAACCATGTGATGTTAAGCAAGTTACTTATCCTCTGTAGGCCTTATTTTCCTCATCTGGAAGTAGGGCATACTAACTGTACCTGACGTGTAATTTTACCTACCACATGCAAAATAATACATGTAAACCACTTACACTAATGCTGGGCTATTGTAAGTGCTCTATAAAACTTAACTATTACTAGCAAAAATGTAATGTGAGAAATAGGCAGAAAGGTGCAAAGGGGGAGGGGGAGTGGGAGGGGTAGGGGAAAGGAAAGAGGGGAATGGAATTTATATGAGAAAATGAAAAAATGGAAACAAAGTCTTTGTAAATAGGGAGATGTGGAGGGGGTGAAGGGAGGGCAGGGGAATAGGGAAAAAAATAAGAACCAAGATACATCATGTAAAGGTACAAGTTTCCAATGATGAATATAACAGAACAACAATCTGATGCTGAACCTCAAGCTTCCAGAAAAAGAAGAGCGGGACAAACCCTAAAATGTACCAATAAACTTAATGGGAGAAAAATAAAGGTGTCATGTGAATCCTTCTATATATAGTCTATATACACAGAATCACATGCACTTTATGTAAACTGAGAGCAAAATGTGTAATTCTTCTGCACTTTTCTTTTTAAAAAATCACCATGTTGATCCATCCCACCACTCCCAGCCTAGAGGAAAGGGCTTTTGGGCTGCCATCTGTCCCGCCGCTCCTGGCCCAGAGGAAGGGGCTTCTGAGCTGCTGTCCCACTGCTTTCAGCCCAGAGGAAGGGGCTTCTGGGCCGCCGTCCATCCTGCTGCTCCTGGCCCCTGTCCCACCTCTCTCAGTTCAGGGGAGGTGAGCTGTGCCGGTGCCAACAGCAGTGCGCCCCCCACCCCGACTCTCGGTTGAAATTAGAAGAAGACATGTAAATAAGTCTCAAAACCAGACTTCCAGATCACCTACAGCAACCCCAAAGGGAAATGAGATGGAACACTGATTCTCAACCACCTGGACCCACTGAACTGGCAACAAAAAGGGATCTGGAAAAAATGAAATCAGAAATAATTTCTCA
>NW_004624753.1:27142689-27153024 GCF_000247695.1 Heterocephalus glaber | reverse complement strand
GTGTTCCCTTACAATTTTAAAGCAATTTTTCTTTTCCTGGTCACTAATTGCAATCTTATCTTCTATATCTGAAATTCTGCCCTCACACTGGCTCATTCTGCTTCTTTCAATGGAGTTTTTAATCTCCTGGAAATCTGTTTGCATGTGTTTTATGGACTCTGTTTGTTTCCTATGTTTGAATTCCATCATTTTCCTCAGCTCCTCTATTTTTTTGTCTGCTCTAGATTTATTAATCATGTCTTGCAGCATGAATACAATCTCTGCTTTTATGTGAGAAATTATTTCTGATTTCATTTTTTCCAGATCCTCTTTTGTTGCCAGTTCAGGGAGTCCAGGTGGTTGAGTACTGGATTGTTCCATCTCATTCCCTTTGAGGTTGCTTAGGTGATCTGGAAGTGTGGTTGTGAGATTTGTTTACATTTCATTTACTTCTCATTTCAACAGTGGGTGAAGAGGAAGGGTGTGCTGCTGCTGTCAGCACTGCTCACCTCCTTGGTGGTGGGGGTAGTGGTAATGTGGCCCAGAAGGCTCCTCTTCAGTGCTGGGGGCCTATCATTTCTTACTTTTAAAAATTGTAGTCCTAATGTCCAGCCCACAATATGCACAATTAGTATTGAGTTTGGTTTAGGACTGAAAGATCATAGATATCTGATAAAATCTCTGTTTTCCAGTTCAGAGTGAATGATATATTGTACCCTCATTGGGAACTGTCAAGGTTATTATATTTTGGTGAATATGGTCTTGTTCAGATTGGGAAATCTTTAAATATTTTAGCAACAGGTCAGCTATTTGTCCTCTAATATTAGTAACATTATTATGTAGAAATAGCTTCTTAAGCAGAAGTTTGCCAGGGGTTATTCCTAAGGAAAAATTCCACCCAACACTCTTCTGTCTATGATTTTTATATTAGTGCATTTATTATGTTAGCATGTATGTATGCTTATTGTGTATACTCACTGTGGTTCTATCACTTTGTAGCATTACATTATGCAACAAATATAATACACATATGCAGCTATATAATTCTGGTCACATGTTTAAAAGATATGCATGCTGTGATTTTACTTTTCTATATGGACCTTATTTTTCACAGTTTCTTATTATGTAAACCCAGGTAGACATACAGAGCTTTGTCAAAGACACATAAATTTAAATGCAAGGCATCTCATTCCCTTTCCAACTCATACTTTTTCTGAAATGAGCTTGAATTTTAGAAAGATTTTTAATGAAAGAGAAATGATGGATTAACAGATGGCAGATGGGAGCTTGTTCTGAGTCTTTGAAGCAGCATAAAATGTCCAGCAAAGGAACTATGCAAGAAGAGAGACAGAAGGGAGATGAATAGTACTTCCTGATTAGTGTGTAGGAAGCAGGTGGGAAAATGATAAAGGTGATATGTGGACACCCAGATTCATTGGCAATGCAGGGTCGAGCACCACTAAACCTCTGAGGAGGAAGACAATTGTGCAGCAGAAGAGGAAGAATAGCTAATTATATGGTAACTTAGAATAGATAGAAAACAAATTAAAAGGAAGAGAAGACTTAGCCTATGATGAGTATTCAACCCAACAGGAAGAATGCCCACAATATTCTCACTTTTCATTTATTTCTCCATCTAAGAATAGATCTCTGGATTAAGTGTAGCAAAAGTCTTTCCTTTCCAAATGTACACACCCATCTATGTGGAGCTGTGTGGGAAATTGTAGAATTCAGCTATCTAGTTGTAAGAATTGATCACAAGATGTTTGTTAACTGAGAAAATTAAGTCAGAATTCTGGGAAATTCCACAAGTCTCTTTGTTAAAAGAATGCCAGAAAACTTTAAGAGACCTTGTAAAAGTCTCACAGGAGAAAAACAGGTTTTCCTAGTTTTCTTATTTACCATTTTCTGGGATCAGAGGACCACGACCCAATGACTCTATGGGTGGTGAGAGAGAAAGGACTCACTATGCACATCTGTGATGTTTGTGGTGGGTAAGTGGGCTTGATTTTGGCTGAAATCGTCCTGCTCTCTTGATACTATCTGATAAGAAGAGGGCTGTATTGTGCTCTTTGATGTACGGGATTGGTGAATGGAAACAGGGGACTTGTGAATTCCCCTGTAGCTTTTATGAGTCACTTAAAGTCATTTGTCACCAGAGGTTAAAATCAGAAAGACGGTAGCCAGAATAACTAAGCTGCTTTCCTACATGTATAAAAGCCTTGCTTCTTTCCTTTGTGATTGTCGAATCGTGCCAGAGGAATTAAACTGCTGTTCATCCCCCAGGCGGTCTCCTTTTCTTTCTTTAAAAGTCAGTGCTTTCCGGGGTTCCAGGTCTCCCTCTAGAGAGAGCACTGACAGAGCTGTGTTGGCAATAGTGAACAAAACACTGATGGTCTCCCAGTCCTTGTGGAATTTCTAGTTTAGCTGAGGTGAAGTCAAAAGGAAGTAAGAAAACAGGCAAAAGAAGCAAGCTCATTACAAGTTGTGTTGGATGCAATGAAGTGGAAATACACAATGATGAAAAATATGAAGGGGTGATGAGAACACTAGTTTAGGCAAAAATAATAATAGCAGCTTGTCTCAGGAGATATTTGAGGTTAGACATGAAGTCAGAGAAGCTGGTGGTCAGAGGAGTGTGGTGGTTTGAAGGAAGGAAAGACTTTAATGAAGTTAATAAGTTAAAGGTGGCCAAGGTGGCTGTGCCCTGGGACATAGAAGAAGAGCACCAAGACCTGATACATACAGGATTAGAGATGCAGAACCTTGCAGGACATATTTTAAATTTTTAAGTTTTTTCTATGTAGTGGGCTGTTATTGAAAGGTTTTTAGAACTATTTTTGCATTGTACGTTTACATTTTTTTTTGTAAGTTGACATTTTTACATGACTTTTGGCTATTGTATTTAAAAAGACTGGAGCACAGTAGGCAGGATTATGAACAGATAGAAGTAATTATTTAAGGAAGGGGTGAAAATGAGTTTCATTATAGTAGTGGTAGGTGAAGAGAATCGAGGTATGTTTGTAGCTGAATTGGCAAGATTTGGAGGTGGATTAGATTATGAATAATGAGGGATAAAGAATAGAAAACGATTCTCAGATTTGAGCAACTAAAAGGTGATATCACCATTAGAAATATCCAAGACACATGGGGAAAAGTTAGCAAGTTGAAAATTTTAATCTCTATTTTTTAGACCTGAACTTTGAGTTACCTGTAAGATATCTAGTTGTAGAACCTGCTTAATATATGTTTAGAATTGAAAAATAGTGTCTGAATTTCAGATATATATGTGGAAGCTATGCACATATAGATAGCATATGAAACCTTTAGATGGATATACATAATTCAGCATTCACCTAGTCTGTGGATCTGAAAAATCTAGGACACCAAAAGAAAATACATTTTAGAATAAAGTTAAGTTTGCCCACTTCAATGTCTTAGGTCAGACAACTTTTAGGTGTTATTCTAGAATGGATACTGGTACAGTACCTTGCTAAATTTCATTTCAGTAAATGGACTGTGTCTGCTTAGAAGTAGATATAAAGATACATCTGAAGACAGAGGGTTTAATGAAGTTTGAAGACTATGTTCTGCCTGGCAAAAAGTGAGAGAATCTAATTCGTATTTTTCATTACAATGGCTGGGCCTTATCAGCTTTGCATTTAGTTCTTCTCTTCTTCTGCTGGGCCCAGAGGATCTTTTCTTTTCTTTTCTTTTTCTTCTTAATCCATTTCATAGATGGCTAAGGATATCTTCTGCATTACTAAGCCACCAATGAGAATTACTGTATTATTCTTCTTGCCCCTTGGGTATTATAATAATAATTACAATTAACATTTTGAGGTAATTTTTATATCTTCAAATTGTTTTTAAAATCACTAATGAATTATTCCTTAATGCACTTTTGTGTGACAAGAAATGATTTTATGGAGGCAAGAACAGAAGAGCAAGTAAATTGACATCATTGTGACAGCTGTGGTTTACTCAAATTATTACAAAAATCGTTTGCTAGGTGACATTTCTTAGCTGGTAAGGACATTGCATTTGCTTTTTATAGAACAGAATGGCAAAAAATGAGTTCATGGTCACAGGTAAGTTAAATTCAGCTATCCTATAGGCATAGAGACTGAATCCTAGAGATTTCAACTATAATCCATATTATTGTACAACTACACAACTATATGAATATATAATTATATGTATAACTATATATAACTATATTTATTTAAAACTACAGGTTTACCTCTTTTATGGGACTTAGAAAGTGAACCATTTTACGTAAAACACTTTGAGAAAATCTTTCTTCATTAGAAGAAAATGGAATATAATTTACTCATTTCTAGATGATATAAGACCAACATAACAAGCATTCATTGTTGTATTGTGGGACAGTGTAAAGCCCTTCCACAAGTTAGTCTTTGTTTTCAGTACTCTTTGTTCCCCCTGTTCCTGCCTACATCTCTTTTCTTATCTTTTTCATTTGCTTATTTTTCATTAGTCTTCTCAGTCTAAATCAGTTTAAGTATCCTTTATTGGGAAAATCCCCACAAATGTTATGAGTATATTAATGCAATTTAGGCAGAATTTTGATTATCATTTTTTATTAAGTTCTGGAACTCTGCTTAAAGAAGTGAGTTGTAATCAATATAAAGTAAACCTATCATATTACTCACCAATGTACAGAATTATCCTACATAGCTGTATCTAGAGTCTCACTTGAAATATCATGGTAGATAATCCTGAGCTGAAATAATAATATAAAAAGAAGTCCAGAAATAGTGGACACCATAAGGCCATGGATATAACTAATTTAAAAATTTGCCATGAGTTTATTCCAAAAAAATGTAAGGCTGAATTAACACATTTTAAAATAAATAAGAAGAATTCACAACATTAACAGATTAAGGACAAAAATAATTCAGTCTTTTCAGTAGATAGATAAGCATTTGCTAAAATTCAACACATATCTATGATAAAAATTCTCAGAAAACTAGGCAAAGAAGACAACCTTCTAAATTTTATAAATATTATCTCTTTTTAAACCTAGAAAAAACAATTTAGTGATGAAATATTGAATTCTTTCCCTTGATGTTAGAAACAAGAAAAAGTTGTCAACTCTTACTATTTTTATTTAACATTTGTATTATAATTTAATCAAGTCAATTAAAGAAAAAGAAACAATGATTAGAAAGGAAGAAGAAAAACAGTGACATGATTGCATTTATAGAAAATCTAAAATAGCCCCCTACAAAAATTATTAGACTTAACAAAATGAGGTCAGCAAGGTTGCTAAATACAAGGTCAGTATGTAAAAACAATTAAATTACAAATTATAGCATTTACACTATCACAAAAAGTTCATATAGCTAGAAATAAATCAAGTAAAAGTGTACCGGACACTACCAAATATTACTGAGAAATGAAGGAAGGCCAACATAAATGAAATGATATACCATGTTCATGGACTGAAATTTTTAATATTAATAAGATGCCAATATTTCTCAACTGATCTGCTATTTAAGTTCAGTAAAAATCCTAACACATTTTTTGTGGAAATGGACAAGCTGATTCTACAACAATTTGGATGAAAATGCACAGAACCTGGAATAGGAAAACAATCTTTTCAAGATAAACAAAAACTGGAAAACACACTGGTAAATATCAAGAGTTAGAGTAGTCATCTTTCAGGGAATATTAGCTAGGAAGGAATATGATGGGTGCTAAAAATATCTTTGTCTGTATGAGGGGTACCTTGATGTGTATATGTGTGAAAACAAGCTGAACACTTAAGATATGTATATTTTACTGAATATAGATTATACCTTAATTTAAATGATAGAATAATATTGATCATAGGAAAGCCTTTTTCTCTGAAGTGTACATTCTATTAATGAGGAGCTTATAGACCAAATTACAAAGCATAGAATAAAACACACCAGCCTGTGAGCATATTGTCCTGTCACTTCCAATGAACAGGAAATTGTAGAGCAATAGGAAAAGGATGTTTATATATATATAAATTATGTTTAAAATCAAAAGGATAAACTGACGATTTATCAAAGAAACCTGAAGGAACAAAATCCACAAAATAATAAGAAACAGTTCTCTTTCTCTCTCTGTTCTTTTTCCACTTTCCCTCCCTCCCTCCTTTGCTCATTTTCTCTGCCCAAGTCTATTTAAATCTAAAATCCATGACCCGCCACTTTACCCCATTTAACTGCCTCTATAAACTATTAAGCAGATTAAAGAAACTTTCAATTTTATGTCCCTAATATTTAAGCACTTAAAGTTAGAGTTTTGGTGTAAAAGAATAAGTAAACAGAGATTAGGAAATAGAAAATTTATTGTTAAATCCAAGAAAAGTGAATTTACTTTATATTCCCATTTAATATTTTTCTGTATCTTATAAAATCAAAAGTAGCTATAAAATGCAAAAATATTTACATACATTATTTATAAAGTGATCTATGTATTAGCTGAGATACAAACTAATGAAATAATAGCTATTAAATATTTAAAAATAGAAATAGGTGAATCTGAAAATCATGAAATTAGCCTGATTTGTCTTATGTCATAATCTTTTGCTGTAATTGACAATTGCAAATTTACTTTTAAGTTAGTTTGGACAGAAATACTAAACTTTTCTCAAGAAAATGTAATAATAATATAATAGCTGAAATATATGAAGATGTTTAATACAGTGTTTTGCTATTTCTGATACCTGTATTCTGAAATATTCCTGGTTGGAAGGAATAGAAATGAAATATTTATAAGAGTCTAAAAGACTTTATTGTCTTATACTATTATGTGGGATTCTAGGTCATAAGAATCCAGTAATGAAGCTATAACAATGAATCAAGATGCAAATATTGGCCTTAGCCCCAGAAGATTAATCACTTGAAAGGCTCAACAGCATAATAAATTAAATAATTCAAAGAATTTCTCAGGATACATTCCTGTCTTATGCCACTGTCAAACTATAAATTCAGAATAGAGGCTGTGTTATGCCTTTTGTTTTGGAAATTGTCACAGAGTTATATAGAGAGAATACTTAGTCTAGATGAATTTTTAACATTAGTGATGAATGTGATGATTTGAAAATGTTAAGTATAGTTCAGTTACTTAGTTTCATATCTTGAAGATTGTTGGTAAATACACTCTTGGAGTGAGAAAAATAAGGTGAATCCCATGTGTCTTGTTACTTTACTCTCACTGCTGAGACAAAATACTGAACACCCAAGTTAAAGGGTGAAAGGTTTATTTAGCTCACAGTTTGTAGATGTTTCAGTCCATAATCTGCTGGCTCCAAGGCAGGGTGGCATCGCAGAGAAGAAAGGAGAAATAGTTCATGGTGGGCAGAAGGCAGCAAAGCAACAAGGGCTGACCACAGAACTTTCTATCCTTTATATCTTATCCAGGCTACTCAGGGTGGGTATCACTCACACCCTTAATCCTAGTGCTCTTGATCCTCCTATTGCACCATGAATCAATTCCAGTGTCACACACTTTAGATTCAGCCACCTCTGAGCAAGCCCTACCTTTGACTGCATGAAGCATAGATGGGGGACATCTAGACACAAGTCATAACACCATGAGAGTGGATGGCTGTTTCCAAGTATGGTCCACATTATGTCTGTGATTGGTGTTAGCTATTCTGCAAAGTAAACATTAGAGAAGAGACAACTGGGACTCTCCCATGGAGACCCATGGAGCGAGAGTGACCTACACTGGGGATATACTCCTGAAGAATTTCACTCGTAAATTTGGGAAAATTAGTCTAGAATGAGGAGGATGAAAAGAAGTGAGAACTTCCTGTATTAACTGCTCAAATTGTATCCACCTGTATCATAGTATAGAGGGAGGACCAATTTTAATTTTTATACATTTTTAGGAGGGAGATCAATAGTGGGTAAGTCCTAGATATCTAATTTTGGATCTAAGTTTTGGGTCTCAAACCAAGAGAGGAGTGGTACCCAATCAAAAAGCCTTTCTGTCCCGATTCCCTATATTATTCAATTATCCCTTACAGCACAAGCACTACTTTGGAATAACTATAATGTCTATTATTTATTGAGTGCTCACTAGGAAAACCTTGTCTTAATCTGGTTCATCAGATGAAATTAGCCAACATAAATTTATTTCAGCTTAAGAGTTTTTGTTTTGCTTTTGCATATAGGTATAAATATGTTCATATTTATGTTACACATCCATGTATAGTTCATTTTAAAAACAAATGTACAGTTACTGTGCTACATTTATGTACAGTTTAGATAATTTCGTCCTTTAACATTTAATGCAAGCCCAGGGCAAGGTTGTTTTAAGTTATGTCTTATGTTGGTGTCATTAGTTATTACATAGTTTTGTAATATTTGGCCCATTACCTTACCTTTCTGAGTTTCAGTTTCCCAATTTGTAGAATGGAGATAATAAGTGTGCCTACTTTGTTGAGTTATTGAGATACAGTCAGTACAATTTTTCTTTTTTTTCTTAAAACTTGAGCAAGGCTTTATTTTTACAATGAAAGTGTCCATAGGCTAGGGACTTTATTTACAGATGAGTCTCTTCATAAAATTCCCAGTATTGTAGAATGTTCCGAAGGCTTCTGATATATGTTGTTTGATTGCATGATTCTGAATGATCAAGGAAGAAGGATTGAGAAAGTGGGATGTTTCTGCTGCCATAGATGAATGAGTCAGGAGAAAGTAAGACGGTAATAAATCCAACAATCACATGGCACAATTTGGTAGCATTTTGATGATCTGCTGGTTTTTGACTATGCTGTTATCTTGCCTTAAGCAAGTTTAATGCTAGTGGTAAATGGAATAATTAAATTCTTGTGTTTATCAACATCCTGTTGCTTAGCATTAAAAGAATGGCTCTAAATTTGGGAGGAAAGGATTTCAGACAACAGAATATTCAGAAAGTGCTCTTATTTTGGTGGGGCAGCATGAAGACTCTTGAGCATGGAATGTTAATGGCAATTATTAGTCATTTTTATTTCCCGTTTCTTTTGCAAGATTTGCTCCCTGAAATATATATATATATATGTGTGTGTGTGTGTGTGTGTGTGTATATATATATATATATATATATATATATATATATATACACATATGTATATATTATATATAATTTGGTGCTTTTCAAATAAAAAAGATGAAAAATAAACCCAAATCATTGGAATAATATGGAAGGGAATGTCATGATAATATATTCAACTTCAGCTCTGCAGAAACAAAAAAATCTCTACACTCTAATTTTGAAAAATCTAATTGTTCTCTTTAAAATAAACATAGTAATTCCATTTTAAAACTAGACATCAAATTCTCTTTGTTTTTTTAACCAACCTGTTCTCTCTGAAGTGCTAGAATCTTCCAATTAACTAATCCATACATTATATAAAAGATTCCTATATTTTCCTTTGACTTCTTCAGCTACATAATGGGGTAACCTGGAATAAACCTTTATGTTTACTCAGTTTTAAGGCTTTCTGTTATCCTCTGTACCCAGCTTTACTAAAATTGTGTGAATGATATAAAATTTAACTTTTACATTCAAAATAAAACTAAAATCCTAGTGTTTTCATAATTTCAAAATAACATTTGAAGATTATTGGAAGCCTAGCCCACTCTGGCTAGACTATATAGTATCTATAATCACTAAAAATGGTGCATGGACTTAAATGTTACTCCTATTTATGTAACAAATCCATGCAAATAGTAAGAAAAGTACTTAGCAGCAAGTATTTTATAGACATTAACCTTATGGAGAAAGAGAGCAGCCCTCATGTATTTTAAATACACATTACATATTTGTCTTGGTTACTTTTCTCTTTGCTGAGACAAAATACCCAATTCCCAAATTTAAAGGAGGAAAACTTTATGTTGGCTCACAATTTGTGGTGGTTTCAGTCCATGATCAGCTGGCACCAAAGCAGGCTAGCATGGCAGAGGGGCATCACAGAGGAGAAATAGTTCATGGCAAAGCAGGGCAGGCAGAAGGCAGCAAATCAGTAAAGCAAGGGCAGCATCTTTCTGTCCCTTTATATTCTATTCAGGCTACCCATCTTTTGGGAGGTGCCACCCGCCCCCAGAGGGTATCACACACTCTAATCCAGCCACCTTTGAAACTCTTCCTCTATGACCATGTGAGGGGGCACTTCTAGATACAACCCATAAGAACCTTAATGGAATTCTAAACTTCTGTGCTCCACACAGGCAGAAATTAGATGGCCAGACCAGGGCCAGTTGGCCAGTATCTTCATTTACATGATTATCTTTTCTTTGTTTGTTTGTTTCTATTACGTTAGCTTTATAGCAAGTTTTTTTTTAAATTAAATTCTTTTATTGGTACATT
>NW_004624753.1:27111814-27130237 GCF_000247695.1 Heterocephalus glaber | reverse complement strand
ATTTTCTTTGAAAAGTAAACTCTATCAAAACAAAACTTGTTCAATATTTCTCATTAAACACTGACGTAGTCTTTTCAATCTCCCACCACAGTCAGAGCCATGTAGCAGAAATAAGATGTTTTTAAAGCCTACCACATTTTGTTATTGCTAAAAAAAAATCTGAATTAATTGTCAAGGTCTCAGAAGCAGTGATTAATTAACTTTTGAAGACTCTACTGGATACTGTGATATGAAATCATGAATCCAGGTATCAGTGTCTGGCAGCGATGTGTTCACTAGATAGACCACTTCTTTTTGGTCCCAAGAGTTAGGATTTTCAATAACTTCTTGTACCCATGCCACCAGAGATTTCTTCTCCACATGATTTCAAAAAACCATCGAAGCCTCTTTGGACCACTGGCTGCACTTCACTCCTACAAGTTGAGCTGTGACTGCTTGGAATAGTAGCTTTTGGAATATGACCACGAGAGGTTGAACTTTCCTTATGTTGATTAATTCATGCTTGCTATAGTCCAGTTCATACAGAGATACAAATCCATGGGTCAAGATTCCTTTTAAAAGCACCCTGTGCCACTTATTTTCCACCTCTGCAGCATACACTTGGTCTTTTTCCAGTGGTATGTGGTGCTCTTCAGACCCACTATAATACTGAATCATCTTTTCTAACAGGACATCCAGCTTATGGATCTCCTGCCAAGGTTGGATGACAAAGTAGCCTGAGTGATAGGCCATAGACATATACACATCCATGTGCTGCCCGGGCTTTGACAAGTGGAGAGGAGGTGACAACTCCTCCATAGAGAAGGAGCCAATATGGTCCACCATGGGCTTTTTGATGACTTTGGGGATGTTTTTCTTTGAAATTCTCTCCTGTGCTACCTGCCACAGGCACGTTGCCATTTCTGCTGTTGGGAGAGCTGACTGTGCTGGACACAGCACTCAGAAATACATCCTTCTGATGCTTCCACAGGTCTGCATTTGTAATCTGGTGGTTAATACTGCGATGAGGATCAGGGAAGTCCTTAGGAGTAAATAAATACACATACACGATCCCCTTGGTTTCACCCACTTTTGTAACCTTAATGTTGTAGTCTGAGCAACTCAAAACAGAATCTCTTAACCAAAGCATAGCATCTGGTGTCCACATGCCAACAGACTGTGGAAGATCAGCTAAACAACACTTTACAGCCTGAGGTGGTATTGAATCATTTCTTGTAGAAACTGAGGTGGAATTTCTCTGAGCTCTGACACTTTCACAGAGGTTGCGCTGCCAACTTCTAGGAACTGAACACCAAGAGCTCGGCTGCTGTGAACATTTGTGATCTCTACTCGTAACCATTTTCCTTTGCAATGGAAGAGGCAAATTTTCACACAGAAGGGTAATGAAATGAAGTACTCAGAGGTCATATGCTTGCAATGGAAGTAATCCTCTATCTTATCCAGAAGGTCCTTGAGCTTGTTCAGACCCTTACAAGGCACCTGGCAGTGTTCCATCAAAGCAAATATTTGTTATTTTGACATTTGTGTATGTGGCATCGACCTGGAGATGAACCTCTAGTGAATTGTCATGCATGGCCTTCAGGCAGGTGGCATTGATATTGATATCATCATCTCCTAAAGTATCGTACAGAACAAGTGGAATATCTGCTTTGTCAAGTATTTCCACTGCAAAGATATTCCCACAAGTTAGAAATTCAACCACTTTCACTAGATTAGGATCATCACTGAGAACCTTCAACCCTGCTAGTTTATACTTCGTAGCTTGGAATGACAGTAACCAGAATTTTGGGTTCATTTATATGCTTCGCTCTTTTCAACAATTTCACTAAAACTGTCATCAACATAGCATACCTTTTTCTTGTTCTCTTCTGCAAAGATGACTTGTGCACATAACCAAGCATCCTCCTCAGCGTTTACAGCTAGTAGCTGCCCAATGAGCACAGCCTGGACTAGTGCAACCATGGGGCTCTTACTATAGAACTCCTTAATCTCATCTTCCATTAATTCCTGAGCGGCAGAGTAGTCTTTGCCCACATACCTGATAACCACTTCATGTGTGTTGCTCAGATCAACCAACAATACAGATGGGGATGCATCAGTTGGAATGACTAGAGGAGGAACCGTTATGTCCTCCATAAAGGTTTCAGTGGTTTTGGCAATGTTTTTTTCTATCTATAAGTATTTTTGTTCAATCACTGACTTGATATCATTATTTTCCTGTGCTTGCCCTTCATCTTTTAGGCTCTTGTGAATGGGCAATGGAAGTTTAGCATAGAGAATAGTCTTCTGAGAATTTCCAGGAATGTAGTCTATGGTACATACAACAGAGAGTGAGGCAAGATTTTTTAAAACATCCTCAGGGAATTTTACTTTGTATGTGTCTTCAAATGCTTTGAGGAGTGGACTAGCCCAAAGGCCACTAGAATACTTCACTAGCAACTCTGCCACTTTCTCTCTGACTTCTGGCATGGTGGCTGAACTCCCTTTCGATGGTGATATTTGTTTGGAAGCAGGTAGAGGGGATGGAAGCACTTCAGGATCCAGTTCACTTCTCATAGGCTGCTTTCTCTTAGCTGGATAAAAAAGCAAATCTTGACCACCACTGCAAGGTTTTTCCAAGGTACAAATATGAGGCCAGTGTTCAAATTGTAAAATTCCTTGATTAAGGTCTTCTTTATATAACTCTTTGTAAAAATGTGGAAGCTTAGATATCCAAATGCCATTGTTATGCTTGTTTAACATTTCCTTTATGCGATTTTGAACCTCATCCATTTTGTAAGTGTGAGAGGCAGGAGGCGTGACATTTGTTTTTCAACTGTCTTATTTAAATTATCACTCACTTTCTTCATACAGGTTCTTGAGAGATGCATCTGAAAAGGTGGAGAGGGTGGGGTGCCTTGGAGCTAAACCCGCTGTTGGTAGACATGGTCACAGGCCTCTGCATTGGAATGTCTTTAAATACTTCATTTCCAACAGTCCTGTATACTGAGTAAGGTGGCATTTCGGCATCAAACTTAATCCTGAAAGAATTTCCTTTGTCTCTTAAAAGTGTTGGATTGGGTTTTTTGCTGATGGGAAAAGCTGAAACAAGTTCTGGTTGTCTGAGGGTTGCTTCTGGTTTTTCTTCTAGAAAAAATGGCATGGTTTTCTTTCCTCTCATCTGACAATTAACTTACCACCCAGTTTTCCTTTTAGAACTCCTCTGACGAGCCACAAGCTGAACAATCCTTGCAGTTTCTGTGCAGCCCACAGCATGGCAGGTAATATCTCCAGATCTACTAGTATCTATTCTGACAACTGCTGGCACACTTCTCAGATAGTCTTCCAGAGTAGAGTAACCGAGCTGTTTAAAGGGGACCCAGTCTTCAGTCAAGGATCAGTACTGTCCTTGGAGGCAAGGTAATGCTATCCCATTTTTATGAAACTAAAACAGCTTGTAGCATCTTTGAAACCAGATCTGCTTCCAGCATCGTTGCCTCTTTCTGGGGGCCATTATCACATATCCTTAATCCATAATCACACACCCTAGATCCAGCCATCTGCAAAAAGCCCGACCTATGAGCACATGAGGCTTTTGCAGGAGAGACATCTAGATAAAGCAATAACAATTTATTTTCTTATAAACTATTACTATATGTATCTTATCTATTTATATCTCCTTTTCACTAAGATTTTAGGACCAACTCAAGAGAAAATTATGGTCCCTAAGTTTACTGGCTGTGTTGCAAACTCATTTGGGAAAAGATTTAAAAATTATTTCTCCTGGAATCTAAACTTAATGTTCTCAAAACTTATTGAATTAGAATGCTAAGGTGAGGCCCCTAAGTCCCCACCTAATATTTCGCTGGTTAGTTACAATCAGTAAAAGTTTCTGAATGCATCTAAGAACAATTATTCTCCAACTGCAGAGCTCAGTGTCCATGCATCTTTTCTCCCCTGATTAGTCCTCACTCTGCCTTTTTGAAACTTTTCCATCATTCACCTCTAGAATTCTTCTTCCTCCTGTTTGTTACACATCATTATCCAAGGTAGAACAGGGATACTAAAGAGAAGGTATAATTGTTAAAAGCCAGTACAGATGAAAAGAGATTTAATTCTCCCTGTAAAAAAAATAAGAGAAGAGTCCACTCCTCCACTCCTTTGCTTAAAATGTTTATTTTAGAAAATTTGGAGGTGTTTCTCTTTCCCTTTTTAAAATGTATCTAAATTCTTTTGGAAACAGATGAGCTTTTGCGAGCGTGATGTCTCAACAGTCTTTCTCAGAGGAACTGAGTCATTTGGGAGATAACCCCCTGTGTCCCAGTTTCAGTGGGAAGGCAACAGCCTGGCTTTGTGTGTTCCTGGCTTCAAACTGCAAATCTGCCTCTTGACATAAATGTATGAGATTGTTTCCTCTGAATAAACCCAACTTGCTAACAAATGGTCACCTCAATTATCAATTCAAAAGGATGAACTCCTAGCATTCACGAAGCCCAGGATTCAGTTCCCACCATTGCAAACAAAACAAAACTAACAATAAGAAAGATGAACTATGTCATAAATGGTACTGTCAAGTCTTATTCTTGAAGATACATTTTCGTTTTTCTTATAAAGATGTATGTGATGTACTCTAGCTGCCTGACTATATAAAAGGGAGAGAGTGTTTTCTGTCCGTTATGGTTTAGATCTAGACCATCCCCTGGAGCTTTGTGTTTCCAGAGGCTGGGTTTTGGAACGTGCTTGGATCACGGGGATACTAGATCCATCACTGTATTAATCCACTGAGGAGTTTGCAGTTGAACGTGTATCAGAGGTGGGGTCTGGTCTGAAAAGGGAGAAGAGGCTCATCACTGGGCCTGTGACCCAGAAGGGACTGTCTCCCTCCCAGCTCCTCCCCTCCCTCGCTCTCTACTTCTTGGCCACCTTGATGTGAACAGCTTTCTTCTGTCAGGCTCCTCTGTCATGCCATTTCTATCTTGGAGCCAGCCAACCATGGACTGCAACTATGACCTAAAATAAACCTCTCCTTAATGTTGTTGGATGTTGTGTCCAGTGAGGAGTGACTATGACACTCTTTGAAACCTTTTAGCAGATTACTGATTATGTGCATCACACTCTGGCTTAATGCTTGTTCATTAATATTATCTTCTTTCTCTACTACTTTGTGGAGAGGATTTCTGTGTTGGGAGAAGATTTTGTTTTGAATTACATTTCCCCAACCTAATCGGTTTAGGGAAGGTTGATGAAAGAGTTTTCTGTGAATTTCTATTCAGTGAATTGAAGAAGATCCTGAAGAAGAGAGGGAGGAAAAGAGCGGTAGAGCAGACTGTGCCAGGATATACAGGAGGAGACAGGACAGAAATTTAGAGGGGACCTAAGACACCTCAGAAGAGTGGTCTTACAAGAAAAGGCATGGATTTTGCTACTATTTTCATAGTTATTTTGGAGTTGAAGGAAAAGGAAGGGAATTTCTGCAGGCTGGGGCTTTCCTAATGCCACACAGAGCTGGGCTAAAGGTTTGAGACAAGGGGAAGGAGTTTCTAATACAGTGACACATTCTTTTTATGAGAAAGAAAATTGCTAATAAGGACTTGAAAAAAGTAACAGCAAGTGACAAAAAAATTAATAAGATTTGAACAAGATGTTCATTAAAACTTAAAGAATGTGTTTTTGGGATAGGACAGGAACAATTTGACTAAAATAAACCAAAGATCTGAGAGCCAGTATGTTCCTGGGCCATCTGATGAGTTTCTGCTTCTTTATGATCTCACTTCCCTCTACAGACAGGCAACTGTCTGCCCCCTGGGGAAGACTCCAGAGAGCTGTGGTGCAGAGTAAGTACAAAGAACTGGGAGTGAGCAACCTTCACACACTCAGAAAACTTGGAGTCCACATGTCTCCAGGTCCGTTTTCCCTCCACAGTGCTTGGCACGTGTCTAGGTGGGCTTCCGACGGACAGTGCAATCAATTCACTTGTAAGGCTTTTGTAAGAGCTCTGCCCTAAGCTAACGTAGGCAGACAGACTGCACATCACCGTTTAGGAACTGCAGGCTGGGCTTGCATGAATGGTCTTGTACCTTGTAGACAAATACGATGTACAGTTCCTCGGGGGGCAAACTGCCTGGATGTTGGTTCAGGAAATGTTTGAACTCTGACATTCTGGTTCTTGACAATCCAGTACATTTCTATTTGTTTCATCAACTGGGACAAGTATAAAAAGTATCTTTTTGTTCAAGTATAAAAAGCTTTTTTGCCTCCTAGTTTAAATACATCTGTCTAATATGTTAGTAGTTAGGTGGAAATTATGGTTCTGTAGTTTCCAAGGCCATGAAAAACATAAATAAAAAAGGAAGAATTTGAATATGGAATTAGACCCATTTACTGCAATTATAATGCTACAGTTTGAATGTATACGTTCCTGCAAAATTCATCATTTGGAACCTGATACCCAATGGGATAATATTAAGAAGTAGGGCCATGGAGGAATGATTAAGTCAGGAGGCTGTGCCCTTATGAACAGATCAGTGCTTTTATTTAAAAAAATGGGGTGCGGGGGGAGCAACACTGTGTCTCCAGTGCTTCTGTGCTTCCTGCCATTTGAGCACATAGCTTCTTCCTCTCTGGAGGATGTGGCAATATGTATTGTCTTGAAAACAGACACCAAGTAAGCTGCTGCCTTGACCTTGGACTTCAAAGTCTCCAGAACCATGAGGAGCAATTCACATTGTTGACCCAGTCTGTGGTATCTTGTGTTAATAGCAGTCATGGGCTGAAAGAGAGGGCATCACACAGTTACCCTGTTTACCACATGTAGGGTCATGGGCACTGTCTCACTGAGATGTCACTGGGAAACACACGATTCTTGCCCAGAAGCCCATCGTATGGAATTTTTTGAACTATGTCACTTGGGACAGGTTTTCCTATAGCAGGCTGGGAGGACACAGCTCTCAGTTTAAAGTAGCAATCACATAAGAATATAAAGGATGTGAGCATGAGTGCTCCCAAATTGTATGGCTGATTTTACCCAAGTGTATTCAAATGAATTTATCAAGTATTTTGTGGTTACTTTTAATCTGAACACATTACAAATAAAATTAAAATGACAACAACAAAAAATTACTGCAATCTTTTAAAAGTCTACATTTTCATCGGGTGCAAATGAACAAAATGTAAGACTCAAGAATATAACAGTACAACAATGTCTGTGTCCAGATATATTACACTTAAATCTAAGGAAGACAAGGAAAGTAAAATGCTGCAAGGTGGAAGGGGAACTTCAGCTGCCTTGGAGAATTAGAAACATGTAGCCAAATAGAAAAGAGTGGGTAATCCAGCAAGGACTAGCACAATGTCCAAAAGAATAGAGATATGGGAATGAGCACTGCCAGTTCTCCTAGCTATAAAGACATTGACTTGTATAGGAGAAAAGATGCCTATTGGGAAGTGTGATAGTTAACTGTTGGGTCAACGTTAGTAAGAAATGCCCCGCTGATTGGATTAGCATAGTTTTGTGTGAGGCTGAATGGATTTAGTGAAGACAGAAGACCAACCCTGGGTATGAGTGGCACCAGTCAGTAGTTTTGTAGCCTGAATGAAGTAAAAAGGGAAAGAAGGAAGGGTCACTTCTATTTCCTCAGAGGAGCTCTATCTTTGCCATTGCCTGTGCACGCCTGTCTCCAGGCTTCCAGCCCAGACTCTTCACCATTCTAACATGGACTCCAGCTTCTGGTGTAGACTCCAATGAGACTCTGCTGTGAGCTCCACGTTTTCTACCTTTGCCTGGATCTTTTGGCTCTCCAGCACACAGATAGCCCCTTTGCATTCTTCCATCCAGACTCTGCAGGTGGCCATGGTAAGCCTACCTTGGAAATCATTCTAATAATCTGTTACTCTAGTGATATATTAAATCTGTTACTCTAATGATCCATGATTTATATGGGAAGTGTATCACTTAGGATTAAGTACTAATGAAATTAAAAATCCCAATTAACAGAGTATATAGTATGATCAAAACATACAGTGAATGTTATTTTTTCCCCTTTAAAAAATTTATTACTATATATTTTCAATACATAACAATTACATTCATGGTGGGGAAACTGGTACATAGACATATCACATATTACTCCCTCTCTCTTTTTCCCATTTCACAGATTCCCTTCTCATCTCCACAGAGTCTAGTTTCTTGTTTTTACTATCTTTTATTTTTCTCTACTTTTAAAATATTTTATTTTATTACATTAGTACCTACTTGCAGTACCTGAAGTTTAGATTCATTTTAGGGAACAGGTACATGTACTTAACATATTTTTTTTTAAAAAACACATCCAAAGATTTATTTCCTTGACAAAAATACAAGGTGATATTAAGATGAATGGAGAGAGGATGCTGTTTAGTGAAATTAAAAGATCATCTGCTTTAAAAAAGCTATCCAATACAACAACATCACAAAATGCAAAAACAAAATCATAATGCTTTCATTAATAAACCCAGAACTCCTCTAGAAAACTTTTTTTCTATTTATCTGTCTTTTAATTTTGCTCTTTATTTATATTTAAGTTTCTCATGGAAGAGAAACATTGTGATATTTGAGCTTTTGTGTCTGGTTTATTTCACTTAAGATTATGGTCTCAAGGTGCATCCCCTTTGCTACAAATGAATGAAGTTTATCCTTCTTTAGGGCAGAGTAGTACTTCATGGTGTATAAATGCCACATTTTCATTATCCATCATCTATTGATAGGCACATAGGTTGCTTTCAAGATTTAGTTCTTGTGAATTGTGCTGCTGTGAACATGGGTTTACATGTATCACTATAATATGCTGTCTTTATTTCTTTTGAGAAGATACCTAGAAAAGGATTTGTAGATTTAGGTTTTTGAGGAATCTTCTTATTGATTTCCATGATGGTTCTACTAGATTATATTTCCACCAACCGTGTAAAAGGGTTTCTTTTTCACCACAGCCTTACAGCGTTTGCTATCACTTGATTTCTTGATTCCTTTCTGGAGTAAGATCTCAGTGTTGTACTAATTTGCATTGCTTTAATAGCCATTAATGTTGAGCATTTTTTCATGTATTTTTTTGCCATTTGTGCTACATCTTTTGAGAACTGTTTATTTCAGTTACTCATTTTTTATTAGTTCTTTTGTTTGGGGGGTTTAATTTGTTGGAGTTCTTTATATATTCTAGGTATTAGTGCTCTGTCTGATGAAGAACTAACACAATTTTTTCCCCAACAGTTATGTAGGTTGTATCTTCACTCTATTGGTTGTTTCCTTTGCGGTGCACAAACTTTTTAATTTGATATGATCTCATTTGTTGATTCTTGATATTATTTCCTATGTAACTAGGATTCTATTCAGAAAGTCCTTGCCTATGCCATTGTCTTTAAGAGACACTATCTTCTAGTAGGCTAATTGTTTTATCTTCTAGTAGGTTAATTTTATCTTCTAGTAGGTTAATTGTTTTAGGTTTAATATTTAGATCATTGATTCATTTTATTTTAGTACACGAGGAGAGATGTGGGTCTAGGTTCAGTCTTCTGCATGTGGATATTCAATCTTCCCAGCACCATCTGTTAATGAGGCTATCTTTCCTCCAGCCTAGGTTTCAGCCCCCTTTGGAAAAGATCAGGTAGATAAATGTGCCTGGTGTTATTTCTGCACCTCTATCCTGTTCCACTGATTCGTGTATCTCATTCTTCTTTCTGTTTTTTTTTTTTTGCCAATATTACTTTTTCTATGCTGTTTTTATCACTGTAGCTTTGTCGAGTAACTTGAAGTCCAGGATTGTGTTGCCCCCTGCCTTGTTCTTGTTGCCCAGGATTGATTTTGCTATTCTAGGTCTCTTCTGGTTCTGTATGAATTTTAGGATTGTTTTCTTTATTTCTGTGAGGAGTGTTGTTGTTATTTTGATTGTGATTGCATTTAACCTATATATAGATTTTGGAAATATGTCATTTTGATTATATTGGTTCTGCCTATCCCAGGAACAAGAAATATCTTAACATTTTTATTTTCTGATGTTCTTCAAGTGAAGTTCTTTCACTTACTTTGTTACATTAATTCCTAAGTATTTAATTTTTCTTAAAAGTAAAAGGCATTTTTCCCTAATTTCTTTCTTGGTAAGCTTATTATTGGTACATGGGAATAATATAGATTTTTGTGTTTGACTTTCTATCCTGCTATAAAACTGAATTTGTTTATTAATTCTAGGAATCTTTTGGTAGAATTTTTTGGGTCTCTATGTAGAAGATCACGTCATCTGCAAATAATGACAATGTGACTTCTTCCTCTCCTATACATAATCCTTTTATTTCTTTTTCTTGCCTAATTGCTCTGGCTATTGTTTCAAGAACTTTATTGAACAGCTGTGGTAATAGTGGATCTCCTTGTCTTGGTCCTGGTTTTATAGGGAAAACTTTCAGCTTCTCTCATTTTAGTATGATGTTGACTATTGATTTATAATAAATGGCTGTCATGAGATTGAGATAAAGTTCTTCTACACCTATTTTCTTCAGGGTTCTTATCATGAATGGATGTTGGATTTTGTCAAAGGCTTTTTCTATGTCAATTGAGATGATCATGTGGTTTTTGTCCTTGCTTCTGTTTATGAAGTGTACTACATTTAGTGATTTGCATATTTAAAAATATTATTAGTACACGTTTGTAGTACATAATGATTGCATTCATTGTAGGGCATTTGTATATGTACATAACGTATTTCAATTATTTTTTCCCCTTCCCTCCACCCCTCTTTTATTTTTCCAGCCTCAGATTTATGTATTTATCTTATAAGACTTTATAAAGTTAATAGGTATCATATGTACAGATTGAAAACTAGGCTAATATGCCAAAGAACATATGAAACATAGACAATTATACTAAATAAAGGTACACTTTTAGATATATTTTCCATGCTGGATTACAATATCTTTATTTTTGTGTTTTTTTCTTATTATCTGTCCTTTGTTTTGATATACACACACACACACACACACACACACACACACACACATATATATATACATACTATATATAAATAATTTTTCAATATAAGAGAAACCAAGGGATATTTAAGGTTGTCTGTTACTCCACTTAATATTATGGTCCCAAGGTGCATCCATTTTCCTACAAAATGACTCAAGTTTATCCTTCTTTATAGCAGAGTGGTACCTGCATCTCTGGGATAAATCTTACTTAGTCATGATATATGATCTTTTTGATGATCTGTTGCATTCTGTTTGCCAATATCTTTTTCAGGATTATTTTGTCTATATTCATTAAAGAATTGGCCCATAGTTCTCTTTTTTTGGTTGAGTCCTTATCTGGTTTTGGAATCAGAGTAACAGTAGCTTCTAGGAATGACTTTGGGAGTATTTCTTCCCTTTAGATTTCATTAAAGAATTTGAGGAGTACTGCAATTAAATCTTCTGTAAAATTCTTGAAGAATTCAGTAATGAATTCATTGGAAATTTGGCTTTTTGTTTTAGTTGGTAGTTTTGGGTTTCTTTTTATTACTTCTTCAATTTCCATGCCTGATATTGGGTTATTCAGGACTTTTATATTTTCTTGGTGCACTTTTGGTAATTATGTGTATCTAAGAATCTATTTCTTCTGAAATCTCCATTTTATTAAAGTACAGTTTCTTGAAGTAGTTATTAATGGATCTTCTGGACTGTGGCACCCCCAGAGCCCACATCACCAAGCCCAGTCTGCCACCACTATTTCTCCCTGGAGCCTTCAGTGCTTATCTTGCTTCTGCAGAGATAGGCTCCACTCCATATGAGCTGCAAGCTAGGAATCAGGGAGAAAATCTATATTGTTTCATTTCCTTCTCTGTTGTGGTCCAACTCTCAAATTTCACTGTAACTTTTAATTATTCATACAAGTTGGATCACAAAGTGTCTACCAGGTTTTGCCTGGGCATCATAGGTGAGAAGTGGGTTGGAAAGCTGAGACAATGGTGGCTCCACACCAAAGAAATTTAGAGGGGGATTCCACCTCCAGTGAAATCTCAAAGAGAGGACTTTTTCAACCCAAAGTTTTCCTGTATATGAAAGGTGGGCAAACTTTTCTGTAAAAGATCAAATAGCTAATATTTTAATAATTTTGTTGGTAAGGCAGACTCTGTCACAATTATTAAATTCTACCATTATAATGTCAAAGTAACTACAGACGATATGTAAATAAATGAGCATGGCTGGGTTCCAATCAAACATTATTTTTGGAGATTGGGGTTTCAATTTCATATGGTGTTCATATGTCACAGCATACTCTTCTTTTGATTATTTACAACCATTAGAGATAATAAGGTATTCTTAATTTGTAGGTTGTACAAAAATGAGACAGGCCAAATTTCGTACCTGGACCATGATTTGCCTACTTTTGTTTTATGTCCCAGCAATTCTCTAGCAATATGTCCTCCAGTCTCTTGACATTGTACCTATCTGAATTAGTCATATTTCTGTAGCTAGGACAAAACACCTGACAAGTTCAACTTAAAGCAGAAGATATTTATTTTGGCTTATGGTTTTAGAGCATTCAGTCCCATGCATCATTGTCAGACTCCAGGGTAGAATAAGTATGGTGAAAAGGCATGATGGAGGAAAGCTGCTCTACCCATGGCAACCTGGAAACTAAAAGAGAAAGTGGAAGCCAGGGACAAGAATACACCCTTCTAAGTCATGCCCCCAGTGATCCATCTCCAACCAGTTGCCACCTCCTAACAGCACATTCAACTATGAATTCATCAGTGGATTAATCCACTGATGGGTATAGTGCCCTGTGATTCATTCACCTTTCAAAAGCCCCACTGAACACATGAGATTTTTGGGAAACATTTTAGATGTAATCCCCTTGTTCCCAAAAGGATCATGTCCATCTCTAAAAGTCACCCACATCATGGAAAATGCATTTAGTTTATCTCTAAGGTCACCAAAGTCCTAACAGCTCCAATATTGCTGAAAAGTTCACCAGAGTGTCCTCTGAAACTCAAGATGAACTCTTAGCTCTGAGCCCCTATAAAAATGAAGAAAGCTAAAAACATTTCCATTAAAAAAGAGAGGAATAGGTGGAATTAAAAGAATTAGACCAAAACTAGCAGGGCAGATATTAACTTCTGTGGCTCCATGTCTGGCACCTGAGGCAAGTTCTAATGAGATGTGTGCTCTAAAGTCTTGGGTATCCCTACCCTATAGCCTTTCTAGTTGTAGCCCACATGCCTCTCTTTGGGCTGGCACTGCTTACTGCCTGCAGTTTTTCTCAGTAGATATTTTGCATTCCTGGCATCTCCAATATCCTGAGGTCTCCACTGCACCTTCAGATTCATTCCTGCTGTTTCATGCATTTTCCTCTCAAGAGTACATCGTCTAGTTTCACAGTCCTTCCCCTGAAATGTGGATGGAAGCCTCCATGACCCACAACTCTTACATTCTGCATGCTTGAAAAATAAAGCACTTGGGCCAGGGATTTAGCTCAGTGGTTCCGCCACCTGCCTCGCAAGTGCAAGGACCTGAGTTCCATCCCTGGTACCAAAAACAAAAAATAAAAAATACAGCACTTAATAAATGATGCCAAGATTTGCCTTCTAGAGCAGTGATAAGACCCCCATTGACCATGACTTATGTACCCTCTGATTGCTTAGATGGCTGAACTTGAGGCTACATGTTCTTAGGCATCCCTGAATGAGCAGGGAACCTGGGAGTATGTTCTTAAAGCATTTCAAAGAAGTTACAAAAGAGACAGGAATGGGTGAGGTCTAGTTAATTCCTGTGATGCCCTCAAGACATCTTTCCTATTGTTACAGTGCAAAATACTTACTGTCTTTTTAATAATTGTAATATTTCAGCAACCACACTCTTCTTGGCTCGAACTTTACATAAGCTTCCTTTCTGACCTAGCTGCAAAATTTTCACATCTTTTGGCTCTAGTCATTGATCCTGATTCCCACTGTAGATTAGGGTAAAAGCAGCCAACAGTACCCATAAGCAGTCTGAATATTGGGCTGCCTTGAACTTTCCTTTCCAGATTAATTAGTACACCACCTTTCATTTCAGCCTCACAAAAAGTCTCAGGACATGGCAAAGTATAGATTAATTCTTTACCACATTGAAACACTCATGGTCTTTAGTCCAGGTTCCGATAGAGTTCTCCTTTCCAGCTGAAACCCCATGAGCCTGGCCTTTACTGTCTGCATTCTTATCAGCATTCTAGTTTTCTAAGCACCAAACAGAATCACTCATCAGGCTCTGTTTATAAATTTCTGGGCTTTCTTCAGCCTAATTTTACAAATCTTTCAAACTCCTCCCACACACCAGTTCCAAAGGAACTTTTGAACCACCTGGTTAGATGCAGTCACAGCAACAATTCTACTTCTTTGGTACCAACTTTTAGCATTTGTCAATTTTCTGTCACTGGAACAAAATACCTGACCAGAGAAGCTTAGTGTGTCTCCTGTTTCAGAAGGTTCAATCCATGCCTGGTCAGCTCATTCCAGGGCAGAAGTAGTATGGTGGGCATAGTGGAGGAAAGCTGCCCAACTTATAGCACTCATGAAACAGAAATAAAGAAGGAAGGAGCCAGGGATGAGAATACACCCTTCCAATTCATGTCCTCAGTAATTCACCTCCAACCAGCCCTCAACTACTAACAGCACATTCAGCCATGAACTCATCAATGAATAAATCTACTGATGAGTACAGAGCCCCTTGGATCCAATCACCATCTAAGAGCCCCACCTCTGAACATATGAGAGACATTTTAGAGAGACACTTGGGAGACATTTTAGATATAAATCATAACACTAGCTTTGTCTGAGAAACTGGAGAGAGAACTTGGGTATGTGTAGGTGTAACCTTTCTGTGTCTTTTTTCTTAGGAACTAGAGCACAGTACATTCTTTTCCTTCTTAGATAGGTTCTGCCAATTTGATAGGGATAGGAAGGCTTCCTGTTCCAATAGATCATTAATGCTATTTCCTTCAACAAACAATATAAAAATAAAATGATATTACCAGAGCATTAAAAAAATTTCCTTTACCTTTTAGTCATTTCTATTTCAACTTTATTGCTATGACTAGTTCTATTAATATTAATTTTTGAGTAGGAAATTAGGTTAACCAGACCAAGAGCCTGTCTGTTGGTTTTGAGATTCAGCATGGGAAATTCGCTTCCCCACAGATATAAGCTACATTTTCCAACCTAAGTTTATTGACTGATATTTTGCCATGTGAAATAGTTATTATATTTGGTTCAGAATTTGGACAGTAAAAGGACAATTATTTATGTTTACCTCCTAGTCCTTGGGAATTGATACCTGTTTCCAGAGACCAAGAAATCATTGTTTCAGAGATTTGGCCACAGATGTTAGTGAATGGAAGAGTGCCTGGGACATATTAGTTCATGGGTGAATGAATGAATGAATAAAACTAAATCATAGAAAGGTCTAAGTTGATATTAGGATCAGTATTCTGACATGGGACTGGGGGTCAGAAGGAGGCCGACTGCACCAAAATTGGATCCACTCTACATTTTTGAAACTTCAGTTAGCTGATGAATGCAGTTTTATTCAAGTTACTAGGATTCATACAATAACTGCAGCAATTAAGAACTAAATTTATGCCTTTAGAATCTTCCCATTAGAAATACTGGATTTCTTTTTAGCTTCTGAATTGCTATTTGAGTAAAATACAGTAATCTTCCTTTCAATAAAAAGTGTGCTGTTGCATGACTCAGAAGTAGAGAGAGGAAAGCCATGAAAAACAGATCTATTGGGATTCCTAATTGGGTGTATAAGTATAAAAAGAAATTGATAGCATTTTCTAGAAAATGCCATGTAAATTTAAGACCAGTATCAAAGGATTTTTATTTTAGCTTTGTCAGTATTCTGGCATCACTTTTTCATTCCGACTTTCTTACAATCTCTTTTTTTTCTAGTTACATTGGTCCACATGGCTGTAACACTCATGTGGTGTCTGTGTGTGAATAGTGTTTCTCTTACTTGTTATACACAAACCTTTCCCATCTAAATGTTACCTTTTCTTCAACCTGTTGCCCAAATTTTACCTATTCTAAAATGTCTTCCCTGACTATTCAAAGTCTTATTCATTTTCCTCATTGTTAAACCCTTACAGCATAAAAAAAATGTATTTCTAATTTTTAGCAAGAAACATATTGTTCACATTCAAGATATACTCCCATCAGTCATGCTCAGATTTTGACAAATACAAAGATATTTTTTGAAGTCTCAAACTCATTTTGTTGCATAATATTTATAAAATTATCTTATATGTATTGAATAACTATAACTCTTGCTGGTAACAATTATTTGCAGCAATATTTGGCCTGATAAAAACATTGTGGGTTGTGCTCATTTTCTAATAGAGCTATATTCCCTTCTCTCTTATGTAAGAAAGCATAGCTGGATACAAGTGAATGTGGAATTTGTTCTTATGGGAGCATTCAGTGATTTATTGTTGATAAACAAACCAGTTGGTAAATTGCATGTTATATTTAAGTATGAGTTAAAGTGTAAATCAGATAATACGGCTTGATAAAGACCCTTTAATGGTCTTCCCATGCTCTTAGGAAAGTCTGAGTTCTTTACCATCACCCATGGGGCCATGTATGACCTGGGCTTCTCCACTGACCATGCTGCCTGTGCCCACAGGGTGCTAGCCCACTTTGCCTCTGTGTTCTTTACATAGGTTCATATGGTTCTTCCAAGATGTTTGCCCTGCTGTGCCCTGTTCTGGAATGCTTCCTGCTCCCTTCCCCAGAATTTTCCATCACTCACTCCTTTAGTTCTTTCCAATCACTGTTCAGTTGTTATCAACCCTGAGACCTGGCTTGCACATCCTATTTCAAGTAGACACACACACCTAATGTTACAGGTATGCCCTCCTGCCCAGGTAAAATTTTTTTCATAAAAACAATCACAAACTGACATCATGTTATAAATGCCTTTTCTTTACCTTTTGGCACTCCTGTTAGAATGCACACGGCCTGAGTTCAGGGGCTGAGTGTCTGTCTCGCTGCTCTGTCCCTTGTGCCCAGAACAGTTCTTAAATAATTGAAAGAATGAAATTAAAATGTCTCTTAAATGTGTATAGTATTGAAATAATTTCTAAAAATACTATAACATGTATCTTTAGAATAATCCAAGAACATATTCATAAAATAGTGCTGGGAGAAGTTGGCAGGAAATGATATGCTTTGAATAGAATCACAGGTAATAAATAATTTAATGTCTATTATGTTCAACTACATGGTTATAATTATTATCACAGCTCACTTTTGCTATGTGTTTATAATATTCCAAGTGTTGTAGTGAGAGCTTTATACCCATTATCATATTAATTTCTAACAAATGTATAAATTACATAAAATAATTTCATTTTACAAATGAGAAAAGTGAAATCCAAAACAATAATGTGTCCAGTCTTACACATCTGAACTGAACCCAAATGGCCATTCTCTCTCTTAGCCAAAATGAATGTGGCAAATCAGGGTTCCCAGGGGACCTGTGAAGTAGAATCACTTGGGGAGATTAACAAAACTGTCACCTTTCAGATCAAAACCTATGTGCCACATAGTACAATTCCCTGACCCCGCTTTTTTCTTATTTCCTCTTACTGAGTGGACTTTACATCTAGGGAGGGCCTGCAGAGCCTAGGACAGAGAATTATTTGAAGCTTGAACAGTGCAACAACCCACAAGGATTAAAATCTGCTATCCACCATGTGCATTGGCTTGAAAGTGGATTCTTCCCCAGGAGGACCTTGAGATAACTGCAAGCAACTAACTCCTTACCCAGAGCCTGTAAAAGACCCTGACACAGGGGACACAGCCAAGCTCATTTGTTTTCCTGACCTACAGAAACTATAAGAAAATAAGCCTTATTGGTTTAAGACACTGAATTTTGAGGTTGACTTGTGACACTGTGATATAAGGTATGACTGAAAAATATGATGACTGTTCAAATTTTTAAAATGAATTACAGTAAAAGACACATTGCCATTAATCTAGTTCAAATACTCTAGCTTATCTTTCTTCAAATACACTTGTCCCATACTTCTTGCCACTTTCTACAAGTCCTCTTTCATGGGTGTCTTTAGTTGTGCTGTTCTGTGTTGCCTCCCTGTCCTGAATTAACTAAAAGCATTTACTTTGGATGGTAATTTTGATATTGAGGAAGGGCCAGATGTGCACTGTGTCAGATCCAATGAATAAGGTAGATAAAGACACACTAAGATGTTTCTACGAGCCTGCCTTTCTGCTGGATGGCCCTGGGTGGGAGAGCAGCAGCATTTGATACATTCTTGATCACACCTTATAAAGGCATTCAATGAAAGAGAACTTCCAGAACTGCTTCAGAAAGTGTCGAAAAGGACAGGACAAGTGTGTTTGAAGCAAGATGGAGTATTTTTTTTTGTTAAATTCTTTT
>NW_004624753.1:27081750-27106653 GCF_000247695.1 Heterocephalus glaber | reverse complement strand
ATTTTCTCCAGATCCCCTTTTGTTGCCAGTTCAGTGGGTCCAGGTGGTTGAGTATCAGAGTGTTTCATCTCATTTCCCTTTGAGGTTGCTGTAGGTGATCTGGAAGTCTGGTTTTGAGACTTATTTATGTGTTTTCTCATTTTGACTGGAGTGGCTGTGCGGTGCTGTTGTCGCCCATGAGGATCACCTCCTCTGAGCTGAGAGAGGTGGGACAGGGGCCGGGAGTGGCAGTAGGGATGGTGGCCCAGAAGCCCCTTCTTCTGGGCCTGGAGTGGCAGGACAGAAGTAGCCCAAAAGCCCTTTCCTCTGGGCTGGGGGCAGTGGGTGGGATGGTGGCCAGGAAGCCCCTTCCTCTGGACAAAGAGCAGTGGGATGGCTGCTCAGAAGCCCCTACCTCTGGGCAGGGAGCAGCGGGATTTGACATGTTCTGCATGACTTGCGACCTTGGTAGGGCATCCGCAGATCTGCCTGTCTGCAGTGGGCTGATTTCAAGATGGAGTATTTTGAGCTAGATTAATGGCAATATATCTTTTACTGTAATCACTGTTTTAAAATTTAAACATTTATCACATATTTTGAGCATACCTCATAAATAACTAGCACATCATAATATGACAAAGCAAACAACACACTATGATAAAGCAAATTTTTATCCTAATATCTACCAAAAATGAAATTCAACCCTATTTTAGAAAATGTAATAACTACTCCAAATCACATGACTGACAAGCAACTTAGATATTTGTTTTTCCTTGTTTGGTATTTCATTTCTTTCTTGAGAAAGATTCATCAATATTGAAAAACAAAATATAGTGAGTTTATAATTATTGGTTTCTAGTATGAATTATTTCAAGCTGTATGGACTGACCTCCTGGTTAGATATTGTCAGTACTAATTTTGGCAAATGTTCTGAATGTTTTCTTTTCATTTTTCATTCAATGATACAAATTTACATTTGACCCTAATGGTAATTGTATTCTACAATTAAGTCTATACATCATGGCTAAATGGTAATGGACCAAAAACCCCAATAAATATAAGAATAAAATGTACATGGTTTTGTACCTAAGTCACTACAGTGGATGGGTGTGTATGTGTGTGATTCTGGTAGAAATAAGTCTACATTTGTGAATATTTCATTGTAACTGACTTTAGAAAATTTCCTTCTAATCTTATGTTGGAGGAAAAGCAATAAAATGCATCCTCCACACCCAGTAGAGAATTATACTTCAGTGATATGGAAATGATGATGTTCTAAAATGCTAATTATTTGTTACTTTTTACAAACCTTGGGTCTTACAAATAAAAATTTGGCTTTGCCAGTTAGGTTTTATTTAGCTTCCTATGGTATGATGGCAGATAGCTACTACTGTAATGTCTTGGTTACTTTTTCATTTCTGGGATAAAATAACTGACAAAGTTAAAAGAGAAGAGGTTTATTTTGACTCACAGTTCTTAGAGGTTTCAGTTCATAGTGGGATGGTTCCAAGCAGGCAGCATCGCAGAGAAGAAACATTTCATGCCATGGCAGGCAGGGGGCAGCAGCAGTCAAGGGAGTAGGAAGAATATCTATATCTATATCATCTATATTTACATCTATATCATCTATATATCCCTACAGGCCACACCCACAATGACCCATTTTTCCCACCAGGTTTCAACTCCCAACATCATACCCAGCTATAAATCCAGTATCATAGACCCATAATCCAATCACCTCCCCAACCCCACTCCTATGAGTGCATGAGACTTTGAGGAGACATCGAGATATAAGCCATAACATGTGACCAGTTGCATATGAAGTAAAATCCCAGAATAAGCAAAATAATTTAGTTTTCCAGTATAAGCAGTAGCTTGTAGTGGTCTCTGCCTTATATAGATTTTTAATAAATATAGTCCTTCATGGTTGGAAACATTTATCCTATGCTATTTGTACCAGGTTCATATTATTTAACAGAGGTACTCTATGAACTAGATGTTTCCTAGGAGATAACTGTTATGAGTGATTTATTACAATAACCTCATGGGAAATATAAAAAAGAATGATTGCACTTCAATGATGACACTGTGCTTAATGTGGCAATATTTTTCCTTACAGAACCCATTGCTTTCTGGCTAAGGGTAATCAGTATACACAGACAGAGATGCAGCTTGGCATCAGTGATGTGAAGGATGGGAAATTTCTGCCCAACAGTGAATGTAAATGACAATGGAAATAAAGCTGCTCCATTGGAATAGCTTACTGTTTTTGTTTTTATTTTCACAGAACTAATATGTACAGCAAAATCTAAATCAATATGGAGCTTGGGCTAAGAGTTGAGAGTTTGGTACAGACGTGTACATATAGAAAAGATTAATATCCCTTTGTATTACCTATAATTAAGTAGATTATTTCCTTCAGTTCTCACAAGAAATATTAATATTCATTGTTATAGTTATGTAATTTATTGGGTTAGTTAATAAATGCTCAATTTGAGAAATTTGGAGAAGTAAAGATATGAAAACAAAAATTACTCATAATTTCAGAGCCCAGAGATAACTATTATGCTATTTTTGGTCTAAATTAGTGTGGTGTGTGTGTGTGTGTGTGTGTGTGTGTGTGTGTATTCCTTGGCACTTACTGTCTCCTCTTAGGCAAATTACTGAATATCCCTGTGCCTTGACTTTGTAAAACCTTTTTTTTTTTGGCACAGGGGATCGAACTCAGGTCCTTGGGCTTGCAAGGCAGGCGCCAGAACCACTGGACTTTGTAAAATCTTGAAAATAAAAACATTTGTATACCACTGTTTCCGAAGATTTGAAAAATCATCTACATGCAAGCCTGACACATAAGTAAAAGCGATTACACTTCATATTATCTACATATTGATTGATTCAAATTGCACAAACTTTAGCAGTATCTTAGAAAAAATTTTTCAAGTTCATAAAATTGTTTCCCATGATATCATTTTGTTTCCAGGTTGGGAATCTTGTCCAGGTTCTTGATGTCCTAAACACAGGGTTGAGCAGGACACCCAAGAATAGCAGTAGAACCAATGATTTATTTGGAAGAGAAAAGAAAACCCACTCCACAGGATGGGAGTAGGCCAGGGGGAAGAGCTCATGACCCCTAGGGTACTTGATGCTGAGGGTTTTAAGCTATAGGGTTTGGCACAGGACTGAGGGTTTGGTCTGAGTTATGACTCTTGTGGATGATCGGCTTTACTCAAGCCCTCCTTGGAGCTATGGTTTTTCTGCTGTTTATGGCCCTTGGAGCAACTCTCATGGTGTCCAAGTCCATGGTGTCCAAAGTCCATGGGGGGAGCATGCCTACATAGTCAATGACATGGAAGTGAGGATTGGGATGGCCAAGGGCTGCACATCACTGAGTGCAGGCCCAGAGACTTACTATGTGTGAGCTAAGTTACCTGGTTACCTTTCCCCACTGTGTTTAGACCTGAGCATCCTGGTCCTGGGTTAGAGTTTAACACATAAGGTGAGCCCAGTCCCAGAAACCAGGCTGCGAGGCAGCCTTCCCTTATTTTGCAGTCACTTCCTTGGTTACCTTATGTCTCAGATCTCACCCAGAAAGCAGTGTCTAGGGCTGGCAGACTCTGCCTTCTTTCTCCAATCTTTTCCCTAGGTACCTCCTGCCCAATTTTCAATGATTCAATGTTCTTTTGTCATATGATTGCATCACAATTTACTTAACAAATACCCTTTTAATGGATTTGTAATTTTTCTCATTACAAATAATATTATAATTAAAAATTTATCTTTACTATAATTCTGAGTCTTCAACATAAAGATACCTATTATTTGATCCAATCCTGAATCAAATCGCACTTGTATTTAAAAACTTCTCCATTTTTAATTCCTCACTAACCTTCACCTACCAAGGAAATTTGTAAGAGTACCTTTTCCTTGAATCCAAAGAATACCAAAAATTCCTCTAATTCTTTTTGTTCCTCAAAAAACCAAAACAAACACCAAAACCAAAATTCTATAATAATTTTATATGGGTAAAACATTTTAGTTTCCATATTTTTTGCTAATGAAGCTAATTTTTATGTGCTTATTGATTGTTTCTATTCTTTTTTTGGCCTGGGTGGTCATATTTTGAAATTTTTATTTACTTTACTTTGGATATAAATCTATAAGTACATTTTATAATTTTGACCAAGGATATATAGCCAGTTCCACAGCAATCTGATACTCTGTTAAAACACAGATAAACTAAATTTTCAAAGTTTTCAGCTTAAACAAAGGCTGACAAGGGTGATTAAATCACTCAATGTCTGAGCTAATCACGTTTAAAGAGCAAAATGTTAAGTGGAAGTTTTACTTAATTTTCTTCCACACGAGGGCTCTCAATGCTGCTAAACTTTATTTCTAAAACTTCTTTTCAGTGTAGTTGCAAACATGGATATTTCCTGAATTCCATTCTCACAGTCTTTAGGAATGTTCCACTAAGCCATGTCAAATACAATTTAAAGCAAAATCTCACAGAGGATGGGACTGACTACACAGAATACCCAAGATAACCTATAAACTATTAGAACTTAGAAATGAGATCGGCACATTGATTGAATAAAAGAGACATTACATAAAAATTAATAGCATTTCTATACACCATCATAGCCAATTAAAGTATATTATTTAAGAAACTCAATGGAATAAAATAAAATCTTTCTGATATCTAGGAAAAATGCACAAAAATTATTCAGGTCTTTTAGGAGATAATCTTAGATGTTACTGAAAATAGACCTAAATAAATGTAGAGATATACCATGTTGTGAGTGAAAAAGTTTGGCATAAATATTTCTGTTTTGTCCACATTTATTAATAAATTCAGTAGTATCCTAATAAATCCAAAATGACTTTTCTTGGAATTTGATAAGGTTTTCCTACATTTATTTAGTAGAGTTAAAGTCAAAGAATAGTCAAGAGACTTTTAAAGAAACAGAATAAAATGGAACGGAGCAGTGTTTATTTACCCTACCAGGTTTTAAGACTTAGAAAGCTAACATGAGTAAATCAACAGATATTGGTACTAGATTAGATGAATTGGCCAAATTGAACAGAATTTTAAGGCACATAAATAGACCTATGTTTACGAAAACTTGCCAAGGAATGTACTATAAAGTAGTGAAGAAAGATTGGTTATTCAATATATGATGCTGACAAAATTCAATATAAAAATAAAAAAGTAAAGTAGAATAATACTTCCAACTCACATTCAATTTGCACAAAATTCCAGGTTTAATTATGACAAAGCAAAATTCTAAAATGTCTATGAAAGAAACAGGAGATGGTCTTTATGACAACAAAATGGTGAAAGGTTTCTTAGGTGAGACACAAAATACACAAACCAGAAATGAAAGTACAGATCAGCTTCTCTAAGACAGAAGGCACCACTGAGTGTGAAATGTCACAGATTTGGAAAGGCACTTGTAAAGCATGTGACTAATAAAGAGTATCCAAAACACATAAACAGTGTCACCCCCGCCCAAAAGTAGCATATCTATCCATCCACCCACAAACACCACTTACTTATGATTCAGAAAAGAAAGCTGAATGGCCAATACATACAGAAAGACGTTCAACTTCACCAGTTGTACCAGCTAGGATTTACTTAGGAAACATTAATCTTACCAGTAATTTAAATAGGGACAATTCAATATAAAGAAATAGCTTGTATTACCAAATATAAATATGAAAAGAAGTTTAAAGGACTCTCTGGGTACAGAAGGAGTAAGTGGAAGAAGCAGCCAGTACCTTTATCCTAAGGGAAAATGAACAAGAAAGAAATTAGACACTTAGGATACTCTACCTCTCCCCTCCCCAAAATCTGCAAGAGAGAAGAGAATTGCAGAAGGCATGAGCTAAGGCTGGCCCATGGGAGCAGCTATCCAGATGGCTGAGAAGCTTGGCAGGGGGCGTGAATAGACTGGAGTCAAACGGCGTACTTCACCGAGCAATGTATGCTATCAGGCCTTGTGCACATCATCAGTTCTGTTAGCTACTATGTGAACAAGTTAAACAAATCTGCAGGCAGGTGAACAGGGGAAGCCTTTTCACTATGGCCCTATGCCTACTCCTCTATTGACAAAGCCTCACATGATAGGACAAATGCTTCACAGGGCTTTCTCCAGTATTACAGAGAATGACAAAGAGTGGATTTGGCTGCGAGTCAGTAAGCTGGTAAATGCCACATGTGTAAATCAGGCAAATGCAAATAAAATACCAAGGGGACACCAATGAGAAAGAGTAAACAGGTGTGATAATACCAAATGTTGTCAAGGATGTGAGGAAATGAGACTAACCCTATGTTGCCGGGAAGAATGTAATCAACAAGGCTCTCTTGAATAAAAATTTGGCAATCTTGAAGGATCTATCATAACCACAGCATACAGCCTCCGCTGCCCCTTTGAGGTACAATGGAGGTGATGAGGTACCTGAATGATCCACAAGAACGTCTATCACAGCTTTATTTTTGATGACCAAAAATTGAACACAACATAAAGGCCTATCAGTAGGTTTATGATACAATCAATTATGCATTTTCCAGTGGTATTTTAACTATGCAGCAGTTTAAAAGTTTGAATTAGATGTATGGGTGTCAATAGTGATAATTTTGAAAAGAAGTGTTGAATGAAAAGAACCAAAAAGGTCTATTTAATATCATACCATTTAGATAAATTTTAAAAATAGCCAAGATAGTCAATTTGAAGGATTAGTGATTTTTCTTGCAAAGATCCAAGTAATAAACATTTAGGCTTTGGCAGCCACAGCTAGTCTCTGTTGCATGTACACTTCTCCTCTGTTTTACTCCTTTAAAATAAGGACTATTGTAACTCACCCATGAGCCACAGAAAACAGGCCATGGCTGGATGTGATGAGCTGGTTGCTCTCGCCAGCCTCCTCCTCTCCAGACTCTGGACACAAATACATATGGAAACACGGGTGTGAACTGTACACAACAACATCACAGAAGCTACTCCTCAGAAGGGAGAAATAAAATCAGCCGGAAAAATTATGGTAGAAGGTTAATATTTCTGGCTTTGGGAAGTGAGAACATACCACCCATTTTATTTTTCTGCATACTTCGTATGTTTCTTTTTGTTGTTGCTTTTTGTTTTGTTTTGTTTTGTTTTACTTCATATGTTTCTTAATTAGCATGACTTTAAAAAAGTATTATGAAAACTGGAGGCACATACAACATGCAGATTTGGGCTAGTAAACTGCAGGTTTGATCTAATTAAAGTAAGAAACAAAGTTGTTTTTCTATTACTGTTTTTAGGATTATTTAGATAAATACCATATTTAAAATTAAGGCCGTGAGCACTTTGTCATGTTAGTTTGCTGATGTTCTGTTTCATAATATTTAGGAAGAGATAAGAGGAAAGTAATTTAAGGAAACAAAATGTGAAGTAGGTAACTGTGCAAGGTCTAGAGACAAAATGGAAAATTATTTGAGGCAGATATTGCCTTTGTGATAAAAAAAGATGAGGAGGCATAATATTAGAGAAAGCAATCTTTTAAAATAATGGGTTTAATTTTTGAGACATGAGCACAAAAGCAGAGCCAGTATCATGGATTTGTGGGATAAAAAATGTGTTCCAATTATTCTTAAATTCTTATGGAGAAGCAACAATTTTTGAATTACTGAGTAAAATTCATGATGGATTTTATCTAATTAGTGGTAGCTGTCTGCACTTAAAAACACCTTAGGATGCAGCCGTTTCTGTTAATGGTGTGTTGATGATAAAATTCAGGTCGCAGAGAGCAGTGCTCTACAGAAATGCCAAGGAGATGTTGCAGCCTCCATTCCACTGAATAGAATTCTTAGAATGTTGTTATGCCATTGTCGGAGGTCACAGCGTGCCCTTTCCTTATGGGAAATGTAATATAGTTGAACATTAGAAATGAGTAGTCTGACTTTAATTTTCACTTACCTAACATTTTGTTGCAGTATCTGCCATTGAAGTTACTCTAAAGGTGATTTTTAAGACTATGACCAAGCCAAAAATAGAGATCATTATAGAAAGGCCAGTACACATTCATGGAGGTCAAAAGCTCTTTAAGAGAATTAATTAAAATTACAGCTCTTTAGAGAAGTAAATAAGCATTATTTTTCTTGTGGAGCAGTAATCTTGACAAAGTAAGGGATTGCACGGGTGTGAACTAACTTAGCTTTGAATCAAGTGAGGACTCGTTTTTTAGAATGCACAGAAAACTCAGGTCTCCTTCATATCCCTCTTGCTAAACCACCGCACACCTAGACCTCCATGTTAATAAGGAAAAAACCAACAAAGTGTCAAACAAACAGAAAACAAGAAAAGAAACTAGTGAGTGAATTCTAGAGCTATGATACTAATTTTGGCAATAAAGCATTCTACTTCACCTTCAGGGTGTTAGTTTAGGATAACCGCCTTTGTCCTATTTCACCCTTGACTTTGATTTCTGTGCAGTTAGATGATGGTGCCTGTTGCTGAGTATCTCATAGGAAGTCTCAATTTATGATATGACACATGTGCAAAACCTTTGGGGAAAAACTTGCTCTAGAAATATACATTTTAGGTGATAAAGTGGGTAAAGCATTTATGAACGTAAATGGATTGCTCATCAAGATTCTGTGTATGGTTATGTTCAGAGTAAATGGAAAACCATCCTTAATAAGGAACTTCAACAATCTACATAAGCACTTGGAGAATGTGGTCTTTTAGATCATTTGAAAATGCAGATCACTATATTTCAAGATAGAAGTGTAATTTTTCAGGTTCTATGCAGTGGTGGCGAACCTGTGGCACTCATGCTACAGCAGGCATGCAAAGCCCTCTCTGTCGGTATGCAAGCCAACTGTATGAGCTGCTTTTTCCTAAACTAAAACCTCAGTATTCAGTATTCAGGTGCCTCATATTGGCACTTTGTGATAAATAAGTGGATTTTGGGTTGCAGTTTGGGCCCATGGTCTCTAAAAGATTCGCCATCACTGGTATAGAGTCAATAATCACTCAGCAATGTTGTAACTCACCAAGATCTGTAATTAATCTATTAAAAATTTTAATTTGCATTTCTAGGGAAATGTTAATGAGACATTTTGGGTTGGCAATGGGAGATTTCACATGGCTCTGACAAGTGATGATTGCCTGCTAAATTTCATGGGCCAGATGAGTTGATCATTAATATATTAAATATTAATCAGTAGATTTTATTTAAGGGGTTTGTTCAGGAATTTGCTTTTTCAAAAATGTTACTACTACTCCAAATCATTTAAAAACTATCCCTAAAATTCAAAGAATAAGTCCAAGGAAACATTCACGTTGGAGCCCAATTTAACACATTTCCCTAGAAAATCAATTTCATGGAATATTGCTGGCTTGGCATTTTTCTTCTCCTGGTACTCCCGATGATATTGCCATGACAGCTACATTCAGCGAATGATTATAATAATAAGTTTAATTAAGATAAAACAACATTAATTTAATGGTTTGGCTGTGAAGTTGGCAACATCTCTTTCTCCATGCTGCCAGAATCATAATCTCATGAATGTGTCTGTCAGCTAGTTTAGAAAAGCTAGATTGGAGAGCTTTTGTTTCAGGCCTCCCAGAGGAAGATATACTTCCTTTTGGTCACGTACTTTTCCTGTTTCCTTAAGATAATTATTTCTAAACCTCTTGGGACCAGTAAAGTCCCTTAGTCACCATCTCAACCACACATCTAAAACCCAGACTCTGGTGACAATGACTATTTTACATTTTTTGCTGCAAATTGGAGGACTGCTCATTTCTTACCAGTTTTCATATTTGTGTTGTACATAGTTAAGGCGCACAGAATGATGTTTTGATTACACACACACAAAGTGAAATTGTTACTACAGTCAAACAAATTAGTCATTTCACAGTTACCCATTTTGTAATGTGGCATGGTTTCTCTTATATAAGAAACACAAATAAAGAACAAAATATAAGAGAAATAAATAGGAAACAGGGAAAAGTTAAAATTCTTCCCCAAATTACAAATTCCATGGTTTTAGAAACACACACACACACACACACACACACACACACACATATATTATTAATTAGTTTCATTTATGCCACTAGTTTATCTTAGTTTGTTGAATAGAAAGATTTGTTATTACCTGTTTGATTCTTTTTGTAATCATCTTTTTGGTTTATGTCTTTACTCTGAGTAACTACTTTGAAGATAATGATACACAGTGTAAGACTTATTGCTGTTTTCTTACTATTTGATTATGAAATTTTGTTGTATTTTTTCATAAAACAAAACATTTTAAAAGAGCAATTAAAAACTCCTCTTACCAGATTGCACATACCTGATCCCAGATGAAATCTCCATCTTGAATTATTTCCTTAGTGATTCTCATCCTAAATGTTTAGTAATAAGAAGAGGTCATTCCACAGTGAGAAGAAAACAGCTCTCTAATCAGACATTGACTTGCTTATTCTACGACACTTTCCACAGTCTTGTTTGCAAATTAACAGTTTATGATTACTGTTCACCAAGGTGCATTTTCTGCTTGAACTGGTAAAAGGCCTTTAAATCTACAAATACTGCAGTTAGATGTGGAATTGAAAACAGAAGTGTCAACTCTAGCATTTTACCAATTTGCTGATTGTTGGTGCTTATGAAACTGTTCGATCTCTAGTGTAGGGATAGTGGCCACAAATATGACTGTTTCTGTCAATACTCTGGGTAAGAATTCAGAAATACAGATCATAGATATTTAAAGATGCGCAGACTTGATTAACTCCAGACTAATTCTCATGTTGGGAATATCCTCTGTGAGGTGGCTCTTCCATTAGTTAGTCTTGATGCAATAACAAATAATCCCCAAGCATATTTCATATGTATTTTAATATTTATAACTAGGTTCTGCCCCTTGTCATCTTATTTTAAGACTCAGGCTGGGTAGCCTAGATTTGGAACATAGGGTTGGTTTTGTGACAAAGGATAAAAATCAAGAGATATAGGAAATTCATGACACCTCTTAGTTGCAGTATAAATCCTTGCTTCTGAAAGTTTGGGCTGATTTCTAGCAATTTTTGCATAATTTGGCAAATTGTTAGAAATATAGCCATTAAGTCCTCAAGCCAGAACTGTTGAATACAAATCTTCATTTTAAGAGACTCCTCAAGTGATCTGTAAGCACGTGGAAGTTTGAGAAACACAAGTATATATTACACTGTCTTGCACTCATTGACTAAAGCACTTGATGTGGCCATGCCTCATGTGAGTCTGGAAAGTCTGCACAGTTAGGGAGATATTGCAGGTGACACGGTAAGGGGCAGGGGTAAATAATTCTCTTTCAGGAAGGGAAAGAAAAGGCAGAAACAATAACAGCATCTATAATCCTTAAAGCTTCTGCTCAAACCAAATGGGACAAATTATTTCTTGAGGCAACTCATCCAACTGTTGGACATATGGACTAGTTTTACCTATTATCTCTACTTTAGTCCTCTGTGGTAAAGAAAGTGTCTACTCCCTATTCCATATAAATCCTATTTAATGAGTTAAACATGCTGCCTTTGTTCTTCACTCACCCAACTGTTATCCATGCTAGGATTGTTAGCTATCCTGGTATCCCTGCTTGGTAGCCAAGCTACTCGGGGTGGAGGAACTACAATTGAATACGGGTTCTTACTTAGTATTGGCAGCATAGAGAACAGGGCTACTTAATTTTTCTTGATCAAAACATAATACTTCACTAAGCTTAGTTTGCATTTGGTTTATAGTAGTTCTGTCACATTGAAGCTCTTAATGTATCACTATCCATGGCTTTTTTTGAAAAAAAAATTCTGTTCTTGGTTTGGCCATTTTTTGTGGTGCTGGGCATTGAAGCTAAGTGAGGGCTCTTCCACTGAGCTACAACCTCAGCCCTTCCCTGGGACTTTTAAAAATGAACTGCTGTCAAATCATTCATTTTCCATGCTGCGTCCAAGCAATGGATTATTTAATGCTCATATTAGGTTTGAAGGCTGAGTGCTGGCAGAATTTATTCTTCCTCAGGAAAAGTCATTCTTTCTTTTGCTATGGTCTTCAACTAATCAGATGAGGCCCACTTACTTTATGGAGTGTAATTGTTGCATTCAGTGCCCACCAATTTAAATGATGATCTTATCTAAAAAACACCCCCACAGAAACAACCCAGAATAATGTTTGCCCAAATACACAGGCACAATGGCCCAATCGTAACTATTTACTATCACGAGCATCAACTGGAAGAAGACTTGAACATTACTTGCACCCTCCAGTCTTATTTGCTACTCAGAACTCTAAAGCCTCAAGGAACGTGTTCCACATTCCTTCCAAGACTTCCCCAGACTTCTCATTGTGGAAATGTCCCACCAAACTAGACAGACTCATGATGACCACAGCTAGACTATTCCTATGGTTCAAATGTAAAACACAATTTTATTATTCAGAGGAACCAAGAATTCTTTGACGATACATAAATCTAAAGAAAGATGAGGCTGCTGAATTAAAATATGGGCTATGAGTTTTGTAAAACTCTCTGGCACAGTTTGAGTTCCCATATTACTCCCATAATGCAGGAGGTGGGTGTGTCAATGAATTTGTTTTCTGTCAGCAGGTGAAGTACTCCTCTCACCAGTGGGCACGGATCCCCAGCTGGCAGGCCCCTTTGTTCTTGGGATATGCATGACCATTGATGATGCGATTGTGACTAATTATTATAATTGACTGCAGTACTATTAACTGTACACACATTTGACATGATTCTATTTTGTGAGGGTTTGTTCTGTGTCAAGCACTATACCAATTACATAAGACATATTATCTTATTTAAATCCTGACATCAGTTGTAGTTGTGAGGATTAGGTAATATTATCCCCACTTAGATAAGGCAACTGAGGCACAGAGAAGTTTAATAAAATTCAGTTGTTTGAACATCAAAAGACACACTATACAACAGTAACAAGAGCAAGGTGCATATGCCCTGCTCTTCATGCTGAGTAGACAGTTATTTTGTCAACCTGTTATAACATTGTATTTTAAATAAGACCACACTGACAGCATGGGGAGGGACAGTCATGTCTTTAGCTGTCAGATACCTGCTTCAGGAGACACTGGGCCACTCATTGATTTGTAAAATGACTGCTGGTGACCACCTCTGGTCCAAATTTCAGAGTTCTCCAGCTACAACTACTTTACAACAATGAATTCTCTATCCGGTGGATCTCTGTTTAACAGCGCCAAATTCACTTTCTTTCCATTGCAGGGGACAGTCTTCATTGAAGCAGTAGTTTCACAGAGTTCGGGTTACTTTTCAAGGGTTGGAGAATAGAGTGGGAAAAGCATTTGCACAGTAGTGGGCACATAGGAAGCACTGAATAAGTATGAAAGTTACCATAGCAGTAGTAATAAATAAGTGCTTATCCTCTATTGTGTTCGGCATATAAACTAAGGATCCAGGCCCTAGAGCCAGGTCCACTTACCTGGGTATGTGACCTGAACACAATTCCTCTATCTGCCTGACCCTTAGCTTCTTATCTCTTTAGTCCACTTAATCATACTTAATCAGAGCACATACGTCACAAGGTTGTAAGAAATGTTCTGAATCAGACAATATGCATAAAGCACCCAAACATAAAAACTTGCTTCCAAAGAAAATTACTATCACTATTGTTCTTATTGTCAAGCTTTCCTTCCTGGCCCCACCTCCTTGGGATCACTTTCCCCTGCAATTTCAGCAAAGAGCATGTGCAGCCTGCTTTGTTCAACTGTGATGTGCATGTGCTTCCCTCATCCTAGGTTAGAAGACCCTGGGTGAAAGCGTCCATGTCAGCATTGCCATTCACAGAAACTGCCCTACACTAATCTCCATTTAATGTCTGCTTGCACATGTTTGGTTGTGGGGTTCGTATACTACCTACTTATGACAGCTCCGAGAGATCAAAAGCTACATGGAGTGATGTAAGTCATTTGTTCACTGCACACACAAACTGAGAGCCCACTGTGTGCAGGGGATCATTTAGGCTCCGTAGCTCTCACAGCTGACAGCCAACCAAGGGTTTCATTGGAAAGGGGGATATTTTGTGCATTTACTTTTGTAGGAGCTCAGGGATGAGAATTTGCTGGGGGAATGGAAAGTGGAAAGACGAGATGGAAAACTGGGGGTGTGGAGCTGGTGAGATATATCTCGGTAGAGATCGAGATGTTAATTATGTCACACTGAGGCCCGAGTGGCTGTTCTTTTGAGTTATGATCTGCTGCACCCGCTTCCCTCCCAGCCAAGGTTCTCACTTCCCTGGGTCATCAATGCAGTTCCACCCAGGCCCTGCCTTTCTCACCATTCATGCCCATGGTCCCTGTCAGTCGACTCACCCTGACTCCGGTGTTTGCTCCAGTTCAGTCACTCTGGCCCTATTTGTCTGATATTTTCACGTGGGAAAGGGAAGGAGAGAAAGAAAACAGGGAGGAGATTTAACTACCTTTAAGATTGATAACTGTCAATCAGAGATAATCTGGTAGAGAGAGAGAGGCTAAGGTAATAAGACCTACTACCTATGCTGCTTTTGTTTTATACAGTTACCACTGGCACAATTTGCAAAGACTAATCTATGCTTAAAGTGCCAAATAAGATTTACAGTTCTACATGTTGATCATTCCTATCCTCTGGGTGTTATTTATTGGTACACTTTAGATATGCATAATGATCACATTCATCATAGGGAATTTGTACCTGTACATGGTTTATCTTGATTCTTCCTTTTTCCCAACCCCCTCTCCCCTCCTTATTTACAAAAGCTTTGTCTATTTTTCCTTCTATTTTCTCCTTCTTTTTCTTTTCTCTGGGTGTTATTTGTAGGAATGGAGTAGACGACAGTTCACAGTGTAATGAGACCCTCATCTGAGAGCAAAGCTACTTAAAGCCTGAAAGAGACTGTTCTGCTGGTGCAGCTGTGAAGATGTCCAGGATTAGTGGAAAGCTGCCCAGGGATGCTATATTTTATTCTTAAGGTTTTTGGACAGACACACTCATTTTCTTTCCCTTATCAAGCAGCACTTGTTTCTCAAGTCATTTCTTTGTATCCCAGGGCACTGAGGTCTGCTATTCACAGAAATACTTTAATGTTTCCTGGGAAGGTTGATAGGACTGCATGGCATCCCTCTTGGTCACTATGATACATTTAAATGACAGTTTCAGCTGCTACTTCTAATCTCACCTATTTGAAAAGCTTTACTTTCTTTCCTAACCCACCTCTACTCCTCAACGTCCCTGAAAGGAAAAAGACAATGCTTAAAAATTCTGGTTTGCTTCCATTCATTCCTTCCTAATGGAAGATGTAGCATTTCCAAACTTCCAACGTATCCTCAAACAGCTAAAAGTTTGCCTAATCTATAATTTTGAAATTGTTCTATAGAACTCACAGAAATGTCCCAGGAAGTAATCAAGCCATGCAGCATAATTTAGAGAACAAAAATAAGATAAAACTGAGGTTGAGTGACTATATATTAAACTTACATGACAGCCAAGTCTAGCATGTTACCAGTTGCCAGATGTTTTCAATGCATCCACTAGCCTATTTAAAGTCTTGTAAAAAAATAATAGAATGAATTTAGGGTCTTGGATTTTGGGTATTTGGAATAGATGCAATCTCAGAAAGTTCTGAGACTCTTCTCTGTTCCACGCTGACTTTGCTGAGCAGGGCCTAGGAATATCCTATCATGTCTGTAGAAACCTAGTAAGATTTTGAGGGAAATCACCCAGTGAAATGGTTTATTTGTGGCCTTGGCTGACCAACCTGGTTATAAATGAAAAGCACCTGACTAATATTTTAAAGGTTTTTGAGACTAATAAGTGTATATTATTATGTTATTTTATTCTATCAGTTATAAAAATTATTTTTTTGTATTAGAAGACAAAACTCATAAAATCAAAACATTAAATGAAACTCCAAGGTATCAACAAGAAACTGCTCTGTCTGTCCCTCCTGCCTCCTGTGACGACCCCTGAGGCACACAATGAACCCAGGGCCCTGTGGACAGCAGTGTGAAAGCCACTGTCCCAGGATCTCAGTTCCCAACAAGCTGCACAGACCAGGGTGGAGGGGCCATGCTCTGAAGCTAAATGGATTTAGGTCTTAATCCTAGCCTGGGATTTGCTGGGCAAGTCATTGCCCAAATGAGGATGATTATATCAGTGTCATATATTATAAGAATTAAATGAGATATTTCAGAGAGTCTTAATCCTTTTTATACCACAAAACCCTTTGATGTAATTGAAAAATAACACACATGAAAGTACAAAGAGAACCTATCATATTGACATGCAGGTATCAAAATATTAAATGTCATAAGAAATAGTAATACATGTGATTCTTTTCACATTAATAAAAAGTCTGATGGTAACTCCAACAACTCATAATTTCAAAGTAGTGATGAGCATAAACAACTTTTTTAAGACAGGTGGAGTAAATGTAATGTGTGACAAAGTGGCTTTGTGAATTCTGTGGAAGGAAGTGCTAAACTTCTACAGAGAGAAATATTAGGCTGAGTTGTACCTCGGTGGCAGAGCATTTGGGCCAACACAAGCGAGGCTTGATGTTCAATACCAGGTACTATAAAAAGGAAGGGGGGATAAATTTTAGTTAAAAGTTGGCAAAATAAAGATACAAATTTTTCAGCTCAAATTTCTGGATCTCAGACTTTTACTGAACTCTAAATTAAGAACCTTTATATTAGAAAGTTTAGCACAGTATTTTAGAGAACTGACATTTAAGGCATCTTTGTTAATTGTTACAATTATGAGCACCCCTGTCACTTTGTCTTCATCTCACAGTTTAGGGATATGTATTTCATATATTTGGAATTATTATTTTAGCAACAATATTTTGAAGTTCTTAGGACATACTAAAAATGTAAGCAGCTGAGTATTCATTAGTAATACAGACTGAAGCATTTTTTCCTAAGCTATTCCTTCATATAAGCAATATTACCTCCGAAAACATCAGTTAAAACTAACGAGGGTGAACTAGTGATGGCTTATAGTATTTTATGAATAATTTACATGGCACATTGTATATGATTTTGATATTTGACTTCCCTAAATAGTATAGACTCTCATAGTCAGAGTTTGTGAGTGTGGAAGGCCTCAGTAAATAGTGTACTTTTAAAGGTTCTACTGTACACTGTGCTTGCAATTCTGGTCATTGTCATCAGGTGGCAGTAAAGCAACTCAAGTCAGTTTTTGAAGTTCATTTTTCTTTTTTTCTTTTTTTTTTTTTTAAAGTTCATTTTTCTTAAAAACAAAAAATTCACTAGTATATGACAATATTGACTATTTTTACAAAAACTCTGTGCAAGAATATTTCATTAAAACCAAATACAAAGGATTAGAATTATTAACAATTAGTTGACTTGCTATCTCCTAAATTTTTCTTTTATCCGTTTGACGGGTTTTTTTCTTTTCAATTGTAGTCTTTGCATGTTTTCTGTTCTCATCTCACTGCTCAGCTCCACCTTTTGTCACATTGAAACAATTTAGCTTTAAACACCACTAAAGTTACATTAATCTCTTCACGATTTCTTGAAGAGGCAGCAATGAGAGAACTGTCTGAGTCAATATTAAGTAAAACTTTCTGAAAACTTTCTTCTCATCTACCCCTCAAAGATGCATTTATGGACACTGCTCCCGCCAGTGAGTCTTCTTTCTCCAAACCCCAGCTCACAGGCCACACTGTTCAGCCCAGTACATTTCACACACAGGACTCATCAGCCCCTAGACCAAGAAGCAGAATGCTGCCTGGAGGTCCTGCTGTGCTTGCCTGCAGTGCTATGCTGTCCGACAGGACTAGACTTTATCAGCTTAGTTAATTATGCCCGTTATTGTGTTTTATAGAAACAGAAGCATACAGTCCTCTTTGGGGCTGGCTTAGTTTAGTTAATATTACATTTGTGGTGTCATTCATGTTGATACATGCAGTTGGAGCTATTAATTCTCTGGTGTGTGTGAATACATCATGATTTGGCCATTCTTCTTCATGGGCATTTGATGTTCCCTGCAGTTAGGGAACAATAAGTGCAGTGTAGCAATGAGGACAACAGCCCCAAGTCTCAGCTGAACACACAAATGACTGGTGTTTAAATACCTAGGAGTAGAATTCTTGCATCTGCACAGGATAGAATTAAAGTTACATTCACGTGAGTCAAATCTTACTTCTTAGCAAGAGTTACTTGGTAATCTCTATTTGAAATTACTGGTACATACGCTTTTAGCACTATTTTGTCTTTTCAGAATATCACCCTCCTCAATGGAATGGTCCTCTTCCTAATAATCTTCATATTCTGATGTCTGCTTGATCAGAAATTAATGTAGTTATTTCCAGCCTTCATTTGATGAGTGTTAGCATGATATTTATCCTTCTGTTTCATTTTACTTTTACCCTATTTCTTTATATTTAAAGTGGAATTATTGTCGGTATCATATTGTGGGTCATTACTTAAAGCTGATTTAACAGCCTCTGTCTTATAATTGGTGGTTTTGTTTTGTTGTTTTTTTTTGTTTTTGTTTTTTTTGTGTGGTTCTAGGGTTTGAGCCTACCATCTTCACACTGAGCTACATATCCAGGCCTTTTTTAGTTCTGAGATAGGGTCAAACTAAGTTACTCAGTTATTAAGGCTGGGCCTGGACTCGTGATCCTCCTGCCTCAGTCTCCCAGTGGACTGGAGTAACAGGTGTGCACCACCACAGCCAGCACAATCGGTGTGTTTAGACCATTCACCTGTTAAATGATAATAGGTACAGTGGGATTAGTGTCTGTACTTTCTGATGCTTTTTATTGCTTTCAACCTGTTTTCTTCTTTTTAAAAATTATTCCTCTTTTTCTCTCTTATCCAGTTGGATTTGAGTATTTTTGATTCCATTTTACCTCCTCTTTTATTACATAAATTACATCTCTCTTTAAAAGATTTAGTGATTGCCCTACAATTTGCAGTATATCTTTAAAACTAATCTCATTTAAATTTCAAATAAAAGTAGTCAAGTTCACAGTACAGACACAACAGAGAATTCTTAATTTCTCCTTTCTATCCTTTATAACTCCACTGTTTTTCACTTAATTTATTCATATACGGTCATTGCCAAAACAATGTTACAAGCATTACTTTGAACAGTTATCTATTAGACCTATTAATAATCATTATTTATTTTTAAACCTAAAAGATTTTTACCTTTTCTGCTGTTGTTTCTTCCTTTACATAAATCTAAATTTCTGGCCTATATTATTTTCCTTTTCTCTATAGAACTATAGTACTTTTAACATTTTTTACAACTACTTTTTGTTTGTTTGGGGAAGGCTTTATTTCTCTTTAAATTTGACAGAAAAATTCATTGGATATAGAATTGTAAATTTGAGATTTTTTAACACTTCAAATAAATATTTCATATCATGCTACTTGTTTGCATATATTCTGATTAGAAATCCAAGGAAATTTATAAACTTTTTCTCTATACATAAAATGTGCCTTGCCGCTGCATGCCATCCTACCTCCCAACTTCTGTTGAGATTTTCTCTTTGGCTTTCTGCAGTTTGACTATGATATTTGCAGGTACATGTTTGTTTCATTTTTTTTGGTATTCTCTGAGTTTCCTACATCTGTGGTTTGTCATTCATTTGGGGAAATTCTCAGCCATTAGTATCTCAAATATTTTGTTGCTTCTTTTTCTCTTTTCCTTCTGGTATTCTAATCAAGTGTGTGCTATATCTTTTGAAATTATCCAGAATTCTTAGACTTTCTATTATTTTTTCCTCCTTTTTTAATCTTTCCATTGTTGACATTTCTATTGATATATTTTTTCACTCACTGATTCTTTTCCTCGCTGTGTTTAATCTCCTGATGAGCTCATTGATGGCACACTTCATTTCTCTTAGAGTGGTTTTCATTTTTATCATCTCCTTTTGATTCTTAGAGTTAATATCTCCCGGATATCCAGCTATGTATTCTTACATGTCCACTCCTGTGTGTCTAGTAGAGCACTTAACACATTAGTCATAGTAATTTTTGAATCCTTATCTGATAATCCCAAATCTGTGTTACATGTGTGTCTAGTTGGTCAAATGCTCCTTTGTATCTTCTAATTCCATTTTTCCTTTTCCTTTGAGCTTTTCAACTCCCATCTTCTCTCCAGATCTTTAGTCTTCTGCAGTTGGAATGTGATATACCCAGGGGTCAGCCGTCTGTTTCATCCTGCCTGGTTCTCTCTGGACTTTCTGGGTCTGTGGTGTGACCTGCCACATCCCTTCAGAATGTCCTGCAACTTTTGTAGAGAGCCTAACACAATGTATCAGGTAAGAGAACCTGAAGCGAGGAGGCTTTCCCTGTGAGCTTTTCTGCTCATCATGTTTATGTTTAATATCTATGCTTTTCTGGTTAGAAGATAGAATGGCCCCTCCTTAAAGAGTGTTACCGGAGGTCTCTGCTCCTTCCAGTTTCCTTGTTTTTGTCCCCCCCTTTTGTTCTCCTAAGAATTCCTCTGAGGTACAGTGTTTCTTGTAGCCCCTTCAGAGCGGTCCACTATGATTGCTGGGGTGATAAAAGGCAGTCAGGAAAATCCTCTTCAGTACTGTGATTGACTCTTGGTTATCCATGACCTGTGTGTCTGCATTGTGACCTTCATATGTGTTTGTGGGTCCCCTTTAGTAAGACAGGGGCATAGAGGTGGTAAAGACATAACTGCCCTTTCTCTAGATAGGATAAGGATCTTTTTCTTAAAGCTGTCTTCCTTTAAGAGTAGCCCTTTGTATGGAGAAAGCTCTGGGTATATTTCAAAATTTCTTTTTCTCCACCTTCTGCCAGAAACATGATGGGATTTTTCTCAGATCTTCACTGTGAGAATTTGACAGGGCTCCTGAATGTAAAACTCATATCGGAGGGCCCTTCTTGAGCTAGATTCCCTTAGAGTTCTAGCCCTCAAGCTGGGCTGCACTCAGACTCTGGACGTTCATCAGAGTACAGTTCAGGTGTTTGTGCCAACCCACAGTTCCAGCAGCTTCTGCTTCAGGGTCTCACCTGAGAGTCTGTGTTTCCCTGTGTCCAGGTCTCAGGATGGTGGTTTATCATCACCTCGATTCTCTGATGAGTCTGAGAAAATCACTTACTTTCAGTTTGTTCTGCTTTTTTCTTGTTTTAAGAACAAGGTGACTATTTCCTGTTAACTTCTTTATGTGGGGCCTAAAACTGGAACTTGAACATCTTTTCTTGTTAACTAAAATATCTGAAACAGAATTTTCTTCAACATTATGACTAATATAAACTCTTTACATTTTCTCAGTCAAGAACATTTTAAAACATATAAAACTGAGCATACCTGAAGTCACCAAATCTTAATTATCCAAAGACACCTTTACCTATAAGTCCTCTGTAGCTATTCCTTCTCCCATTTGCCTCCAAATATCTGTGATTTGAAGTAATTTACATCACTCAAAGAAGACTTCCTAAAGTGAGGAGGAGGGGGGAAAAAAGAAGGAAAAATAATCCCAGACTTTTTTTCTATTAGAAGCACCCTTAGGTAAAATGAGAGGAACAAGGTCGAAGCTGATGGATAGAATGCAATATTCAGATCGTGGAAATGAATTATCTCTGCTATCACAGGCCTCCATTATTATAGTTAATTGAGTGGGCTCCATAGAAAATAGGAGTGGAGAGAGGATGGCGGATGCTATTAAGGAAAGGATCCTGCAAAGTGTGAGATTCATTCTTTTCACTCTGTGAAATGCTCTCTTCATTCAGAGTAGCTTGCAGAGTTTTCAAAGCTTTTCTGTCATATTCATCGTCAGAAAAGGCTTATCCTATTCAAGATTTGACAGTCTCTAAAGATCCCACTTCTGTGACAATTTGCTTCCACTAAAGAAGAAGGGTTATATATTCGTATCTGGAATGTTAACTGTCAGATCCTATGAGTTATGTCATCATGTTCTTTTTAAAAAAAATTCTGCAAATTACCAGGTGATATCCTTGGAGCTTACTATCTTTCTAAAAAGTATAGTATAGGCTAATTTGGGATGGAAATAAAATGCTTGCATAGCTCTGTGATTTATGCTGACAAGACAGTATTCAGAACAATTATTTTCTTCTTAAAATGTCTATGTATTAGTTACTTATTGCTGCTTTTAAAAACACACCTAAATTTAGTGGCTTAAAATGACAATAAACTTTTATTATTTTGCATGGTTTCTATAACTCAAGGATTTAGGAAGGGCTCAGCCTGACAGCTCTTCCTTGGGGTCCCTGGTGCAATTGCAAACCTATGTCAGCAGAGGCTTCAGTCATCTTGAAGATTGCCTAGGGCTGCAGGGTCTGTTTGTTACCAGGTGGCTCAGTCATATGGCTGGCAATCTGATGCTGGCTGTTCATGAGGCACCTCAGCTCCTTCCAGCTGGGTCTCTCCATTGGGTAACTTGAATGTCCTCATGGTATTATAGTTGGCTTCCCTACAGCAGGCCACCTGTAAACCTCTGAGAGCCCCTGTGGAGACTGCAGTGTCCTTTACAATTTAGCCTTTTGTATTAGTCACTGTCCCATCACTAGGTCAAAATACCAGACCCTGACAACTTAAAGGAGAAGTTTATTTTGCTCACAGTTTCAAGTAGGTTCAATCCAAAGTTGACTGACTCCTAGGCAGAAATAGCATGGTGGAAATGCCTAAAGGAGAATATGGCTGCTCATCCCATAAGCCAGGAAAGAGAGGAGAGAGAGAGAGAGAGAGAGAGAGAGAGAGAGAGAGAGAGAGAGAGAGAGAGAGAGAGCCAGGAACAAAAATATACCCCTTCCAGGTAATGCCTTTAGTGACCTGCTTCCAACCAGGCCCCACCTTCTAACAGCTCATTCAGTACTGATCTATCTCATCAATGGATGAATATATGCATGAGTAAAGAACCCCCATGATCCAATCACCTTCCAAACACAGGAGACTTTTGGGGGACATTTTAGATCTAAACCATAACACCTTAAATTTCACACTGTCACTCCCAATGGATTCTAGTAGTCAATAGTACCAGGCCTGATTCAACATGGGAGTGTTATAAGCAGGGCCATGAATAGCAGGAGTCACAGATCATTAGGGCCACCTTCGAGGCTAGCTATTGCTTGAACATCCATTTGTTATTTTTATAGATATATAATACTTAAAATTGAATTTTCTACACAATAATTCATTAGAAGTAAGCCTACCTCTATTATTCATTGTTTTCTTATGGTTCAAAACTTATTTCATCCTCATAGAGCTCAGTAGCCTAATGGGTTAAATTTTATTCTTCTATTTCTCTCTTCAATATTATTCTTAAAATTATAAATAGACAAATCCTTCTCTGTGATGGCAGTATAAAAAGCTGGTTAGAGCCATTGACTGAAATCCAATTGTATATCTCTGAGAAGACAGGCTATGGCTGTATTTCCCAGGAAATATTCTGGATGCATAAGTTTCAAGTCAAACATAGTTGTGAGCTTCTGAGTTTAACAAAATTAAACACATTTGGCTTTATGTTTTTTTAGCTGTATACTTTCATATTGTTAACTTTTATGTGATACATTCACTGATGATCCCCAAGATGGGCATTAGAATGCAACACATTTACCAGAGTCACTGGATCATGGAATACTGAGTCCTCAGGGCATTTTGCATTGGTGCATCATGAAAAATATATTAGAAAGTGCTAAATATTTTATTTCACCTACATTTCTCTATGTGCACTATTTTTTCCAGGGCTATTTAGCTATGTACCTTCTTCCTCTATAACTTTTGTGATGTATTTCCCATTTCTAGGCCAGTATATGCTTTTAAAATGCAAACCATATCCTATCACTCAATTGCATACAAACTTCAAATGATCTTTCTGTTTTTCTCACAATAAAAATCATTCCCCCAGTAATGGTTTGCATGGTCTGGCCCATTCATATTTCTTCGGCCATAGCCTGTGCCCTTTCTCTTCCCTCTGCCCTCACCCACATGAGTTTTCTTTCAGTGTCTCCTAGTTACCATGCTTCCCCTACCAGGTAGTATTTTTCTTTTGCCTAGTTTCACTTCCCTTCCCTCTGCATCTGATCAATTCCAACTCACCTTCAAATCTAGGTTCCACTATTCCTTAAACTTCAGTTTGAGGTTCCAGTATTTCTTTTCCTCACTAATCTAAGTTTTATCTCCAATTATAAGTATATTGTACCTTTTCAAGTACTTATACTTTTGCAATATGGTGCTCACTTGCATTATTATTTGATTGCAACCAGCTTTTTACTTTATGAGCTTCACAAGGGCCTTCTTTTGAACACCATACCATATGCCGCATAAAAACTTTGTAAATATGTACTGAATTAAGTCAAGTGTTCCCCTTTCCTGTCTGTCATCATCACTGGCTCAGGCTTTTACCATCTCACCCTTCAATTGTTATAATCTCCCAGTAGTCTTTTTCAGTCCAGTTTTTCTACTTACCTAGTTCTTCTTGAACTATTCCACCAAACTCTTCCCTGAAACTATTGTATTTCCATGTTATTCTTTCCCCCTCCCATTAAGTTTATTGGTACATTTTTGGTATAAAATACAGTTACATTCATCTATGGGATCTTGTACCATTCCATGAGTATCTTGGTTCTTTTTTTTCCCCCTTCCCTTGCCCTCCCTTCACCCCTCCACCCTTCTCTATTTGCAAAGACTTTGTTTCTATCTTTTTCCTTTTCTCATATTTTCTCTTTTCCCATTTTTCCTTTCCCCTACCCCTCCCACTTCCCCTGCACCTTTAGAACTTTTCTTCCTGTTACACAATATCAATTATACATTTTTTAAATTACAATATCAAGATCTAGGAAACATTACCACAGATTTTACAGAATTTAAAAGGATATAGAAAGCATATTTCAAAAATCTGTTTTGAAATAAATTTG
>NW_004624753.1:27001400-27033271 GCF_000247695.1 Heterocephalus glaber | reverse complement strand
AACTTATCAGTCAGGCATAGTGGCACATACTTGTAAACACAGCACTCTGAGAGGCTGAGGCAGGAACATCACTGGCTCCAGCCCAGCTGGGACCACTCAGTGTCTTGGCAAGATCCTGTTTCAATATAAAAAGTTTTAAAAGAACTGGGGCTATAGCTTAATGTGAAGGACTGGGCTCAATCCCCAGTACCTTAAAGTAGTAAGTCATTGGAACATTGCCTGTGCTGGGTCCGTGCCCCAGATAGATTCTAACAGAAACATGGACAATGGTTTGAGTCCAACACATAGGAACTTTATCAAGTTGCCCAAGTCAGGAATGTGGGTGGTCTCCCTTTTGGGAATCCCTACAGACACCGTTGATTTATGTGGGGTCTTAGGAGCAAGGGAAAACTGAGGGTAGAGGTCATCGCATGTTAACATGTCTTCTAGACCATGCATGCCACATTCTGCCTGTGGGGATTTAGCACTGGAGTCGAGATGGGCTGGGGCTCTGGTGCCATTGTCCAGGGCTCCACTGCCCTTTCCTGTATGAGTGCTTCAGCCGGATAGGGGTTTATAGTCAGCACCTCTGTTTTAGTGTCCCAGTGAGCCTGTGTTTGTTAGCATAACCCCAGAAGACGATAGTGAAGTGGAAATTACAAGATTCTAAAAAATAGGTACTAAGTGTGATAACCTCGGGTTCTTGGGCTCCTTGCATCCCTCCCACTGCTTTGTTGTCTTCTGTGACTTGTGCTATGAGGGAGGCTCTTTCTCTGGCTTGGGCAGGTGTCATATCCATTTCCTAGACTCTCATTTTGATCAGCTGCCAGCACTTTATCCTTGGCTCTTTCAATGCTGTGAAATGTCACCAAGAATTCTTCTCAGGAAGTGTGTGACAATGTCTCTTCCTCTGGGACTTCATCCTTCTTTGCTCCACAGCTATTTCTTGGTGTGTATACCCAGTGTCCCCTTCAGCCCCTCTTCCCTCTGCACATCTGACTCCTCAGGAGGCAATGTGAAGATCCCCACAGACAGCGATACTGAAGTTCCAGCTTCACTCCCAATGCTGGTGCTCTTGGCTTCTTTGCCACGCTTTTATTTTTGGTGACCACTTCCTCTTTCAATTAGCCCTTTTTGGAATATGTGTATTATGTGATGTAAAACTAGGAAGGAGATAAAGAGGCAACATGAGCACATGTTTTGCTAAGTATGGACTGAATGACATTCGTGCACTGGCCAGTCACTGTCCGCCTTTCATAGCACCCACAGCTGGCTACTTATCCTGATGCACAGTTGCTATTTACCCAGTGATTTGTGGACTCTACAACCAGCAGTGAAGTTAGTACCATATGTAAGTACTCGCATTTAATATATTGTGAGAACTGGCATTGGAATGGTATTGATGGTCTGATATTCTTTAATCTGTAGTGACTGCAATTCTTGCAAAGCAAGGGCAACAGGTACTGGACAGAATTATGGTCACAAAATTTAGGTGAGAGGAGACAAAGGTCTGTGGGAAATATCAGGGCTGGTTTTAAATTCTGGTGGCATAACACTTCTGACTTATTTTATCTGTAGTTATGGGCTAAACAGCAAATCATTTTGATAGCACAATTGAAGAGTCTGAGCTGCATTCAGAGAATTGATACACACATGGACTCAGCTGGTCAGGACCCAAACTGGCACTCAGAGCGGGCTTGTTGGTCAATTTATGTGTTTTTATGTAATCAGAGGAAAAGAAATACTAATAGTGGGATAGTTGCATCATAAGTAAGGATATTCTGATTTCATCAAGCCAAGAGTTTTATTTAAAGGGTGATTGTGTTATAATTTTCTTCCATAGCTTATGTTTCTTTTGTACTGCAGCAAATTCTTTCCCAGGGTTTACACAAGTCTGGTTTGGATGAGTGTCCCCCAAAGGTCCATGTGTCAAGGCTTGGTCTCTGGCATGTGGCACTCTTAGGAGGTGGTGCCACGCTTAGGTCACTAGGTCATGCTCTCAAAGAGGATTGTGAAACCACAGTCTCTTCCTCTGCCTTCCACTTCACAGCCCACAAGGTCAGCAGGTTGCTCCACCATGCTTTCATCACCACACCCCAAAGTAACAGGGGTGACTGGCACAGAGTGAACACTCTAAACAATGAGCCAAAGTAAACCTTTCCTTGCTGAACCTAAGTACCTCAGGTATTTTATAATAGTAACAGAAAGCTGACTAACACAATACCAAAAATAAGATATAGCTTCAAAAATTAAGTGACTAACAGAATATCTTGATGACTAAAATAAAATTTGAAGGAAGAAGAATTTCTAATAAATAAGGTGAAAATTATCTAGTGAGCATCAAAATTTTTTTAAGTAAATGGGTTGTGCTCATTAAATCAATTAGCAGAAACAATTTTCTTTAATATTGTAAGAAAGAATTATGTCAAAATAGCTTTTAGGAAAATAATATAAATGCTCAAGAGTACTAAAATAGAGTGGAGAGATAATTCTATGTTGTAACACATTTTATGCATCAATTTTGGCAATTATAAAAGGCAAGTAGTCCATGCAGCATACAGATCTGTGAAAAGACTGGTAAGTATGTGAAGTTAGTAGGAGAGATGACAATAGAAAAACCGATGTGACTACATTATGAGAACAGGTAAGAATAAATTAGATTTTATCTTCAACATTATTCTTCCCCAATAGTATTCCATTAGCAAATAAATGGGATATAGCTCTCCATCTAGGGTTTGCTAGGATAATCAATAGTATATCTTGTGAATTTGGTTTTTTTCCCCGAAGTGGGTTTAGCAGGCTTGAGGAGGAACAGTTGGCAGTATTGTAATCTGGCTGACAAACCAAGCCCTGGTGATAAATGTGAGTAGGTCCTGTTGGAGGTAGGAAGGTGCTGGTAGGGTGCCTTAGCAGTCCTTATTAGGTATGATCATAATTAGCATTTTTATTAGGGAACCTGAAAAAGAAGTAAACATCAAATTAATGGAACAGCTAAAAGATGTAGTAGGAGCATTAGTTTATAGCAGTGGGGAGTGTAATAAAATATAGGTAGGTAGAAATTGAGGACTTGTTTTGAGGAAAAGTCAAAGAAAAGAAAAAAAAGTCAGTTCAGAAAGCTGATGAATCATTTCCATGAGGATTTTAATGTGAAACTCAATTATGCAGGACTCTGAAAATGCATAATAATAATAACTAAAATTGCCTCCAAAGACAATAAACTTGGGCACTGTAAATTGTCAGGAGGGTTTTTTCAACCTCAGTAACTAATCCTGCCAGCCTGTACCCATCCCTCAACTGTAGCAGGAAATTCCTGGAATGGAATGCCTGGATTGGAGCCTCTTTGTCCAGAGCAGCATACATATTGTCACACACAGATACAAATATGTGGCAATAAGGCCATTACATTTTCCATCTGTTATGTAGGAATGTAACACTTTACTTAAGTTTCATCCTAAGTGCAATGAAGAAAATGACGGCACCAGTCCTGTCTCAGTTTGGCCCTGGAAGAGATGTCACCATGAAAAGTGTGGAGTGGCAGAGCTAAAACAGACAAATTGCTTGCTTTTTTCCTCCTTCCTTCTATGTTCTTCTGATAGTTTTACCTCATACTCTTAGGTATCTAAATTACTTATACAATGTGATCACTTTTAAGCTACAAACTCCTTTTTGTACTTTTTAATTCTCTAATTAAATACCAGGGAAACTTTGGCGGTAATGATTTTCCTCAGACAAATTTCCTAGGCTCTTTTAACCAATAAGAACTAGCTGGAAATAGCTGGTATTTGACATTGAAGTGCAAACTTCAAAGAATTTTTTAGAATTTAACATTAATACAGTAACTTCTGTGTTCACTTGAAAAATTGAATGGACAGATAACTTTTAATTAAAAAGCAAATGTAATATAGCCCATGAAAGTAAATTGGAACCCACAAATTCACTTGAGAAGGCATTCCTAGGTTACTGATTCCTAGGGGGGGAAAATAATTATTATCAAACTAAGTAATATTTAAGCCTGAATAGTTTTCTTTCTTAGTCTTCCTAGGAAAAATATCTCCTTTAAATTTTATTATTTTATCTTTTGTACTCTTAAGTCATTCAAAATTGCAGTTATCAGGGCAATTATGTCTACTTTGCCCTAATAGCCAAGGCATTAAACTCATTTAAATCCATTCTGGTCTCATGAAAGACTAGTTCTATTTTTCACCTCTGAGCACATCTCCCTTTGGCAACCTGACAAATTCTTTTGTTATTGCATTATTGCAGCTAAACAAAGAGCACCCTCTTTTTACTTGAATAAAATTTTTATTAGTGAAATAGTCTGGAAAGTACATCTCTTTCTAAGACCTTTTCATCTACCCCTCTATTGGAATTAAAAAAAAGAATCCCTAAATCTGATATTTTCCTTTACATCTCTACTGAAATTGAAAACAACAAAACCTCTACTGGAATTTGAAATATGAAAAATGTAAAACAAAATAGAATCCCAAACTAACCTATCAAAATAACCAATAAAGCTATAACCACAATAACAATAAAAAACCCATCAAGAATTTTAACTGAAACACATTCAAATCAAGGGAGAAAAATTAAAACAAACCACAAAAATGAAACTAAAAATCCTTTATCCCCCTGTTTCAGTACTTTTTTCTTTTATGAAAAATTATAACACAATAATAAGACAATAGCAATAGTTACTATACTGTGTATTGTCATCTTCGATGTAGAGTACAGGACATAAACCAATAAGATCCTTAGAAAAAAGAACACAAAGCCTTCTTTTCAGCAAACTAAGGTAAACTAGTAGTATAAATATGGAATATGTAATTTTGGGAAGTATTTGAACTTTTCTCTACTTCCTCTTTATCTCTTTTCTATTTTGCTTTTTATTCATATATATATGAATAAAAATATATAGAGAGACACTCTATATAGAAATAGACTATCACATTTATTCCTTATAACCTTGTGAGAGAACAGTGAAGACAGTATGGTTCCTAGAGTCAAGGTAGGGGCAGGAAGAGAGATTCAGAATTTTGCTTGGGACATAGTCTGAGAGGACAGCTTTGAAAAGCCTATCATCACCCAACTGTGTCCTATTCAACGAGTGCCCTTTATTCCTCATTTTTGGAAACTCCATGCTCAATAACTCTAAAGATATATCTCATTCTCTTTTCCAAAACTGAAAAGGCAATGTATAAATTTTGTTTGGTATTGAAAGAGGTGAATGGAGTCTGACAACACTGCCGGTGCAGTGACAGTTCAGTGGGGAGCTGTTAACTGCTATGTGAAGCAGGAGTCCTTTGGTTGCAACTGTTCCTCTTCTACTGCTGAATACATGTTTATCCTGTGACCTTTGGGCCCTGGGGAATAGTCACATGGATAGAAGTCAACTTCGTTTGCAGATTTACCTTAAAATATCACTGATAGACAGGTCTCCTACATTCTTTGTGCTGGAGAGAAGTCAGTTGATTATGAACCTTGATCACATCTGCAGAATCTTTTTTCCCCTTGTAAAGCAACATAATCACGGGTATAAAATTCCATCATATTCAGCATCCCACTAACACTCAGGGAGAAGGAATTATGCAGAGTGTGTGCACCAGAAGGTGAGACTCTTGGAGACCATCTTGGGGTTCTGCCTGCTACAGAAGCAGCTTCTCTAACATTTTTGTGGCCACACCTATAATAGAGGAGAAAAAAAAAAAGACTGATAAACTGTATCTGTCCACTGACAATGCTCAACTTTACCAGAGCTTTGTGCTCCTGTAAAACTGCCCTGGTTAAAACAAAACAAAACAAAAACCTCCTCCTATTTTTCTGTATTCTGGGAAATAGGTTATAGCAAAGGACTATGTCCTTCTCTACAGGACTTGGATAACAATCAAGGATCCTCCCTTGTTTACCTATGAGAAAATCAGACAAAAGTCTTTAAAATCCCATCCTTTGCCTCAGAAATGACTCAGCGAAATTGTTTTGTTCCCAGCCATCCCTTGGAACAAAATGTCCATTGATCTGACTCCCTCAGACTATAGTTAAACTTTTCTCCTTAGCTGAGTCACTGGGATACTGCCTGCCCTCAGGTTGAATCCACACAAACTTCTCCTTAACAGCCCTTCCTAACCATAGGCCGGCCTCAAGGTCAACTGCCCATCTCTGCCACCACTGCCTCTGGGTTACCCTCACTTCCTACTCCATCTTCTCTCAGTCTTGCTTATTCCTCCTACAGAAGAAATCCCTTTTTGCCTAAGTGGAAGATCTCTCACACAGCAATGGTGCCTTCCCCTCCATCTGCAATCATCCTTTCCAGCAAAGCCTCTCCTCACCTAAATGCACATTTGATTTTCCTTTGACATATCTGTGTCCTTTAAGCCAGTATTCTATTCAACGAAAGTGAGTAATTTTTAAGCCATTGCTCTGGAAGTTGGACACTTATTCCCACATCCTTCACTGGCTGCTGTGCACTGGGACAATGACTGGAGTGAGTCATGCAGAGATCTCTGCAGAGCCATGATTCCTTTCCCTGGAACAGCTAATGAAAGTCACTCCCTCAGATTCAGTGAATTTAATCTGGTTAGTTGAAATTTTAACACTGAGCTAAAATTAGAGTAAGTTGGATTTGTTGTTTTTGGTTGTTATTTTGATTTTTGGTGCTGGGGATTGAGCCCATGGCCTCATGCATGCGTGTTCTGCCAGAAATGAGTTAGAATTTTAAGGAAGAGAATTGCAAGAAAGGTCATAGCAGTTTTAAATTTACCAATGGACATAGGTGTTGGCAATGGAGTAAAAATGTTTATTTAGAGGCTAGGTCAAGATGAAAGCTTCTTAATCCTTTGCTTTGGTTTTGCCAACAAGTCTACTATCATTTAATGAGGTATCTATATAGCCTTTAGCAGATGTAATGGCTTGTGTCTAGAGGTCCCCCCAAAGCCTCATGTGGTTATAGGTGAGACTTTTCAGAGGTGGCTCCATCTAGGGTAGGTGATGCTGGGATTTAGGGTGCCCCACCCTGGGTGTGAGTGCTAACTGGATGGAACAGAAGGGACAGACAGAAGACTTGCTGCTTCTGTGGCTGTTGTTGCTTGCTGCTTGCTGCCTTCTGCCTGCCCAGCTTTGCCATCAGCTGTTTTTCCTTCTCAATGCCCCTCTGACAAACCACCCTGCCTTGGAGCCAGCTGACTACATGAAACCTCTACAAATTGTGAAGCAAAGTAAACCTTTCCCCTTATAATTTGTCTCAGCAATGAGAAAACTAACTAAGACAGCAGATGTTGGTCACACTACAGCTTCATTTGGGCTTTTTTAGATTTCTGATTAGGACAGACTTGGAATTATACCTATGTTTTAAAAATATTTTTTTATAAACCAAAGCATTTTCTCTTTCCTCCACAGTAACAGTCTGTGGCTTGGTTGTAGTTACATTATTTAATGATCAGTTCTACTAGAATACATAAATTGAAGATGCCAAAGTTAAAATTACTGGATAATTTACTCTTTGATGTCAGGTAGGTTGAAGTTTTCAAAACTTGAACTAATATAATTCTATGGGTTACTGAGGAAATATAGGGTTTCCCTTTCAAAGTGTAAACATTCTGTTTGGATTTTAAAAATTTCTTTATGACCTAGGAAAGTCCACTTAGTAGGTTTGGAGAGTTAAGAAGCAAAATAGGACTCAATCTTAGGTATTTATGGATTCAAACAAGTTTTAAAATTTCTATTTCTATTGGGCTGAATCCTCTGTATTAAACATTAGATTTTAGATTTGAATGATATCAATTACTATAAGGCATCTATATTCTGGTTTATAGATAGAAAAAAAAATAAATCAAGTTAGCATATGTCTGATTTAAGATCCATGCTTCTGTAACTACTAGTAAAGCAGAACATGTTTGACAATATGTCATCGATGGCATGTTAACATACACTTACTGGCAATTTGATCAAAACAATTTGCCTAGGGACTCTAACTTATGAATGGGACCCTGTCAGATGATGTTATTTTCATCTTCTTTATTTCTCTTGTCCCAGCCAAGAGGTCATGTTTGACATATTGTATTAAACAACCCTTAATCACATAAGCTGATATGATGGAGTTAATAATGAATTCTGTGGAATTTGGATACTTACATATTTGAACATTTCTTGTGGATTAAAAAAAGTTAATTATTGCTGATTAAAAAATAGTTGAAATAGTAACCTTGTAAGGGTTTTTGTCACACTAGAATGATAAAAGAGTAGTGGAATCTGTTCTTAAAATTTAATACCTTACTTATAATTTCATAAGAAGCAGTGAAAAGAATCAACCTTGGGTAAATATTTCATTTTGAATTAAAAAATCAATATTATTTCAAAATCTCAAACCTATGGGTAAATTTCCATTATCAAGCATGGTGCCATGATAATGTCTACATCCTTATCCCGTAGAGTCAGGACACAGGTAGCTCCATCGCTGACTCATGTGGCCTCGTCTTCCTAGACTAGGCATTGAACAATCTATAGTCACACCATTCATGGTGTCCTGTTACCTTTCTATTCTCCTCCAAGTCCAATTCCATTCTTGCAGATGACTGCCAACGGAAACAGAACAACTAAAGAAGTTGTTTCAAGGTTTTTCTAATTTCTATCCTAATTTTTCTGCTTTTATTAATCATATTCTTCACTTGTACCTCCAGAATAAAAAGCAAGCTATTTTTAAAAAGCACACACAGTGACATAGGAAAAGATGTATATAATTGATGTACTACTGCACGTGAAGATAAATATCCAAGTTTCTCATGTCATGCTCTCTCACTTCCTCAGGCAAGTTGTTCATTAATTCATTTTACTCCCTTGGCTCCTAACCATCTGCCTTTGCACATTTTCAAGACTTCCACTTGCTCATCTTTTCCTTCAAGGTCGATTGTTTTCTCCAAAGTATTTTTTTTCAAAATTTTTGCTCATATATTCCTATTTGCTCACCAAAACTTTAAACTCTGGTTAACTGTCAACTACTAGTGACTTGAAATTTCTACAGATTGGCTAGTTATAGAAGCTTAGAGGAAGAAGAAAGAGAAAGAAAGAAAGAAAGAAAGAAAGAAAGAAAGAAAGTGGGGGGAGGGAACAGGAAGGAAGGAAAGGAGGGAGGGAAGGAGAGAGGGAAGAAAGGAAGAAAGCAAGGAAGGAAGGGAGGAAGGAAGGAAGGGAAGGAAGCCCTGACATCCAAAACCTGATGCTCACTGTTAGTCTCCCTCCATTTATTTATTTATTTAGTACCCGGGATTGAATTTGGGACCTCTTGCTTGACATGTAGGTGCTGTGCCCCTGAGGTAAATCCCTGCCTCCCTCCCTCCTTTCAAACTGGCCCACCACAGCCAGGCCTCTGGGTTATAGAAAGCGGTCTGATACCTCAAGTAGGCCAAATTGTCCTCTTTTTGGACATAAAAAACATCTCAGAGGAGATCCACATGTGACAAGGTCATTCTAGACCCATTTCTGTGACCTCAGTGATTTACCCGAGGTAGTGTGACTCAGTGATCTCAAAATCGCACCTTGGAATCTAGGCTGCAAATGGAAAGATTGTCTCCCACTGCACTACAGTTCCTGCACTGGGCATCAGTTCCCATATTCTTGCCATGTACTAAAACCCTCTGGCTCCTAAGGAAGATGAATGGAACCAAAGGTAGGACAGGAGTTGGTGTCCTGAGGTCCCCATCGGCCTTCCCTAATCTCAAGTTTTTCTGCCCTTCACGTATCTCTGCTGGAGTCCAGCTGCTCAGCATTTCCTTGGGTTCTCAGAAAGCATCTGTTATCATTTCTTGGCCTTTTGGCTAAGATCAAGTGTAAAATGCCTCTGTTTATCTTATATCTTAGCTGAACCTGGTTTCCATTGCACAGAAACTAAATATTCCAAACTGATGCACTTACCCACATTCTTCTGGTGGTTTCAATCTGGTATTTTGAGACCAAATAACCCCCCAAATAAAAATTAAATAATTAAATTTAATCAAACACAATGTTTTTAGATGGAGGATTGAAAAGAAAGGGAAAGGCAAAGACCCTTCTGACTTTGATTATCAGTGTAGTTCTGGTAATATCCATTCTTCCATATCATGAAGAAGCGTACCGGATCTTTCTGTGACCTGCTGTATATATTTTAACTTTGGAAATAGCTTTGAAAAGCACCATCCTCAGAGGAGTTGCATAGCATGGAGGTGGTGAAAAGGCGGATGGCATATAAACCACATTGTACATTTTTTCTCCTTTTGAAAAGGAAAAGAAGACACTGATATCTAGCTACATAAATTGTGTTCAGATTTGAATTTCTACTTTTTTCTAAAGAAACATATTTGCATTTAGTATTTAAGGCCACAGCTTTGCAATTTGCAGAGATAATAAACCTGAGGCTTAGTAAATAAAAATGAATGTGCTGCACTAAGAAACTTTATTTTGTTACCAGACTTCTCTCCCTTCTGGAAAAGGATGCTCGGTGTTGGTTATAACTAGTCATTGAACCCAGGGAAGGAAACAGGACAGGGTCTTTATATTTAGCTCTATAGGACTCCTCTTTCTGATGAAGAGTGACGTTATTTGTTGCAGTAAGTTAGATATTTAGAAGTCTCGTGGGTTGCAAAAAAAGACCTAAAGAGAAAAAAAACGTGAGGGTCGGAGGAAAGGACACTTGGCTCTCTCCAGTTAGATTGGCAGCACGATCACTTGGGCGCTACAGTGAAGAGCTGTGTGATGCAAATGTTGTTTCCTCTGATGATACATTCACAGGTAACAGGGTCCCCTGAAGCCAGATCCTCTGGCTGTGCTCTTGCACCTAATACCAGGTTTTCAGACGTGTTGAGGTCAACCAGCAGCCTTCAGTGAGGTGAGGTTAACAGCTTTCTTTCTTCTATTTGGGCAAGAACGACAAGCATAAAAGTCAGCCCCTATGCTTGAGGACGACAGGACCTCCCCAAGTATTTTATCACTCTGCTCATCTGCAGCTACTGAAGGTGGGAGGAGGTGCGGGGATCCGAGTCTTCGAACAGCCTCCCTAAGCCACCTGGCAAGAACTCTGTGCTTCTGCAGAGATAGTTGAGTCCAGGGATATAAGACTCCATTTTGATTTTCTCAGTTCACACTGCTAGAGAAAGACTGTCAGCAGGGACCTCCTTGGTATTTTGACAGCGTCCTTATCACCAGTTCTAAAAGGAAGAAGATATTCTGTCTAAAAAATGACCAGTCTTTCTTCTTTATCAGCTTGAGAGAATATTAAAGAACATTTTAGAATTCCTTGTCCTTGGAGGCCTGTATGATAGGACTGAATGCTATGAGAGCTCCCTATAGCGCCCCTGCTGGTAATTGGGCTACATTGCAAAATTCCCTAGGCTATCCCAGATGAAAAGGAACAAGATGATAGGGCTTATAAAGGCCTTTCAGTTTCTAATCTTCGTGATGTAATATGTAATGGTTCATAGGTGACACTTTTACTGACCTTTATAATAAAGTATACAATCATTTTGCTTGACAAATGTTGATGCAATAGGTTAATGGTGGTGTTATTATTTATCATTATTTACCCTTGTGTGAGATTCAGTAGTGTTACTATCAAATAAGGCACATTCAGTGTACTTTAAGAAACATTTCTTACGTACTTTAAAACTCACACATATATATGTAAAATATCGGGGGTAACCATTTAGTAGTTAACAAATTTATTTCATTTGATGCTTTAATCTACATTTCCTTTTGATCCTCTTTCCCGCCCACTTTTCTGCACGGGGCTTCACACAGTTTTAAGAAGGGTTTGGAAAACCATATTTGTTTTGCTGTCTGTTGAAGTCCCAGTACCTTGCATGGCTCATGATACAGGGATTCTCTGTTGAATAAATAAACTAAGTGGGTTAATACATATAGGATACCAGCAACACTGAAACAAAGAAATTGGCAAAGTTATTAGCTGTCATCTTGGGAAATATTTAGGTATCTGTCTGTCTACAAGCATACATAATTTCAGTTAACACATTTTCTTCCATGCAGTAGAGATTCGGCACGTTTCCCTGATTTCATTGAGGTGTAGCTAGCGACTGTTTCTAAAACATCAATCCTAATCTATCATTTTAGCATTTTTTTTTGGAATAGAGGGACTTTCTTCAAGAGACCCCTTCAAATATACATTGACTTTTGATAATTCCCGTGGCGGAGATTAGTTCCTCAGGGGCCCTGAGACAGGAGACTGAGGGTGTTTACTTTTGCTGTCTGCCTCAGCTTTGTCCCACAGTGCCCCACAGGTTTTAAAACACTTGAAAACCTGCAGCTTTGTGGAGAAAGATTTTACATTAATCAAATATAACACACACCCAAGATTATAGAATTTGTAAAATAGTAACCTTAGGCATTATTTTTTCATTTATGAAATCTACAGCTGTTTGGGAGGAATAACAACTACAGATTGGGGGAAGTGGCAGCTTTAGCACTTACTCTAAATTAAACTAATCATTGTTGGTTTTTAGAAAAAATTGTAAACTATAAATGACAGTATCATTGCTGCGTTGGGGTTTTGTGTTATTAGTTTCTCTCTACAGCAAACACTCATGAGAAGTTTATTTAGGTAGTGGAGATAAGATCTTGATAAATGGGGTGAATTGTTGTTTTGGTGGTTGAAAAATGATTTGCTTCTTGGACTCTCAAATTTTTCAAAGCAGTATTGATACGTTGGAGAAATTGGGCACACTCCAGTTATGTTTTCAGCTATGTGAGTGGGGGTGGAAGGTAGCCCTGTATGAATATCAGACTTTCCTTTCTTCTTGTGAGGCAGAATCACTGTGGTGTAACTCAGCTGCCTGACTTAGTATCTGCTGGGTATGAGTCTCCTCTACCCAGTGGTGAATGTGCTGTGCAAAACCAAACTATTTTGGTGCATTGTTGATTGAACAGAAATATTAAAATCACAGTGAAATATTTAGTCAAGAGCTTATAAAGGTATTAAAAGCACCAAGTAGATGATGGGTTTTAAAGAGTTTAGAAAAAATTTTGATGATATGCAAAGTGTACCAAAGATAAGAAGGTACACAAAATTAAAATTATGAGTCATCTGTCTTATATAAATTAGTTTAATTAGCATTATGAAACTTGGGCTTGTTCTAGATTGAGTGTAAGTCTATTTTCATGGACAGTGTTGTCACAGCCACCGTGTATAATTTTTCATTGTGTTCAGCTTGCCTCTACTCTCCGCCATATTTCACAAGTTCATCTTGCATCCAAAAATAATGGCTCTACATTTGATCCCCAAGTAAGAATCAAATAATGTCAATGCCTAGCTCATCTCCTCTAAGGACAACTTTCTTCAAAACTCTGAAAAAAGATAGCTTCATATATGAAAAAATGTACTATTGTTATGGGCAAGTCACTTAATAAAGTAAATCATATTTCAGATCTGTTTACTGATACTTAATGAAAGATAAGGCAACCTACAAAACAATGATGTGAAAACATGAAATAAAATACTTTTTTCTTGTCTTAATTTATGAACCATTTATGAACACAAAATCTCACTGGCACTAAGATAAAAGTTTCAGGTTTTATTTTATTTTTAAATGTATGTGGGCCTCCCTACTCTTCAATCTGTCTTCTTCTGTTTATATTACCATATCATGGAGAGAGGGGTGCCAAGGATGCTCAGAGGCCAAGCCCACTAATTAAGTATTCTAAAATACACATAAAAAATAACTCCCGATGACGTGCAAAAAAAATCTGCGTTCTAGGACAGCACAGTTTTCTTCTACTTTTCTACCACTTGTCTCATCTGGAATTACTTAAAATATTCAGCTAATATGTTTGCACAATGCAATAGTAAAATTTCAGAAATGAATGGATAAACTGGGTTGGAAATGTTTGATTTCCAGTGATCTCTTTTTACTATACTGTGAGTTTTTTTCAAGTTGAATTTATTTATTTTTCATCCTCAGCATTTAGCAAAGTGGCATATAAAAAAATACATGCCAAAAATGTCTGGGTAAATGAATGAATGCCGAATCTGTAAAGATGAGACTTAAAAGGTGACTAAGATTAGGGAGAGTGTAAATGACAGGCAAAGAAGTCAGCCATTTGTAGCTTCTGTTATAGCCATTTTGCATGGGAAGGTTTTGTTCCTTGGGCATCTTCTACTTCTTCTATTACTTACCCTGATAGAAAAATAATGCACATTTGCTTCCCTCTTGTATTAGCTAGTCTCTGCTGCTTTGAGGTTCTGAATCCTGTTCCAAAAGAAAGCTTATTCTCCATTTAATGCTTTTTTTTTCCCAGAGAGACTGTTCTTTATATTTTGTCAGAGTTGCCTTGATTCTGATTTGAGTGTGGCAGGCTCTTATGTTGGTAACTAAGAAGAGATCCTGCACAAAACTTTACTAAATCTATTTTAAAATGTAAGTGTAATAAATTATGTGAGTCAATAATTGATTTGTTCATACAGTTGATGTATGTATTTGAATGTACAAATAATATAATAAATTGATAAATAGGCACATCTGCATTATCTTTTTGAATAAGATGACTTAATATAAGACAGGTAAAAATACATCACATAACAACTATTAAAGCATTTTAAAATATTGCATTGTATGAGTATAGTAGAGAAAAATGAAGGAGATCAATTCCAGAGGACTTTACATAACATTGAATTCTTTGTGTTAAAAATAAGTATATTCTACTATGTGTATTTGTCATAAGTGGTAAATCTTTAATAAATGTAATTAAAAAGAATTGGATATTTAAGCACAAAGTTTAAGTAATATATTCTTAGAAGAGCTAATAAAATAAGTAACTAGGCCTGAAAATTGAGTAAAGTAAATTTCAGCAAAATTGCTGGAAGCACAGCTTCTACCAGCATAAATGTAAGTAAATTATGAAAATCAATGAATATCATGTAGATAATAAAAACCAGATTATGCAAAATACTAATGTATTTATTTTTAAAGAATATGCTGCACTGACAGAGAAAAAGCCTGTATGATATGTTTTGTTGTTGTTCTTCTGTATGAAAACTCATTGCTAGTTAATCATGCCTTGTTTCCAGATATTATGGTTCTCATAATTTTTAATAACAAAAATAAAAGTTTTGTTTTTACACACATAAGATTGCTTACCAATAAAACTGATTTAAAGCTTAAAAAACTTTACTCAATCTAGTTTTTTTCTCAAGTGTTTTTAGTGACTCATTTCTAGCTAAAGTCTTCCTCTTCGCTTTTTTCCATATGCTTTGAACTGCAGTCCTAGTGAAGGCTCACATTCTTGGCTTTTCTGCTTTTCTGGCGTATTAGTCAGGCTTCCCATAGCTGGGACAAAGTACTCAACACTCACAATTTAAGGAAGAAAGGTTTAATTTAGCTTACAATTTGGGGGGAAAAGGTCCAGTCCATAGTCATCTAGCTCCAAGGATGGAAGAACACGGCACAGCAAAGCTGCTTAGTTCATAGCAGAGGGAGAGCAGAGCAGGGGGTGAGAGCCAGAGAGGAAGGGGTGAGGAACCACGTATATTACACGTATATGGCCACCCCTCCTTGACCCACCCAGATATACCCAGAAGCTAGCTGTATTAATATGCTAGGCATTTTTTACTCTAATGAACTTGATAGATCAAGATTGAAGATCACAATTGACCCCTTGTCAACTTTAAACCTAAATTCATCTCCTTAAATCATACTTAATCTCCAAATAAAAACAATAGCTAATGTATAATTTAGCCTAACATAATGCAATTATCATGCTTTCCCCAAAGTCACAAGAATTCCAACATTCTTCAAAAGTCCAAGTCAAAATCTCTTCTAAGATTCCAGACAAAACTCTTAGACATGAATCTCTGTAAAGAATAAATATATTTTTTAAACTTCTATAATTCTTAGGTACATGACAGAGGATAAACTTTCCCATTACAATCAAGAAGAATAGGGAGATAGAAAAGAAAAAAAACTGAAATTCAGCAGGGCAAACATTAAGGCCTAAAGTTCCATATCGGGCATTTAGGACACACAGTAGTGATATTTGTTTCCAAAGGAGTCCCACCCCTGTGGCTTTGGCTGATGGAAGCTACACAGTCTCTCTCCTGGGTTGGCTCCATTCACAGTCTGCAGCTCTCCTTGGCAGACATTCCATGTTCCTGGGCTCCTTGCCTGGCCTGGACTCAAAGGGCTTCCTTTGAAATCTGGGTGGAAGACTCCCTGGGCCTACAACTCTTGCATGCCAGTAAAGCCAACTTATGTGGATAATGCCAAGGTTTGCTGTCAGCAGAAGCAGTAACCAGGCCCCCTTCTACCATGGGTGCAGCAACCTCTGAGGGCCTGGATGGCTTATCATGGTGAAATGAACCCCAGAAAACCAGTTGCCTGGGCAATCCTTTTTGAGCAGAGGTCCTAGGGACTATCTACTCAAATGAAAATTTGACACTTTTGCTCCCCAAAGCCTACCCTGTGTGGGGTCTTGTGGATTCCAGAGATGTCCTCAAGGCATCTTTCTTCTTGTTCCTCTACAAAGTACTTAGTTTCTTTTTAATGATCAGAATATTTTTAACAGTGATACCTCTTTTGGCCCAAACTTTACACATGGTTACTTCTGGGCTAAAATTTAAATTTTTCAAAATTTTCTGCTCTGCATTTTGCCTCTAATTCTCCTTATTAATCCAGCTAAAAGCAGCCACAGTAGCCATGCCACACAGTTAAGCTGTCTTGAAATTGTCTCTACCAAATTAATTAGTCTATCATCCTTAATTTCAATCTCCTGCAAAATCTCAGGACACAGGCAAAATTTATTCAAGTTTTCTGCTGGAGTATAGCACACATGCCCACTTGTCCAAACGCCAGTAGAGTCCTTCTTCACAGCTGAAACCTCTTAAGCTTGGCCTTTTCTGTGCACATTCCTATCAGCATCCTGGTCTTCTGAGCTCTGACCAAAATCTCCCATCAAGGTCTGTATACAGCATTCTAGAGCTTCTCTAGCCTGATTCTCCAAACCTTTCCAAACTCCTCCTGTAAACCAGTTCCAAAGTCTTCCAAATCACATGGTCAGGTCAGGTATCATCACAGCACCAACTCCACTTCTCTGGTACTAATCTTCTGTATTAGCTTTCTGTCACTGAGACATAACACTCACAATTTTTTAAAAAGAGAGGTTGAATTTGCTCACAATTCTATGGGTTTTCAATCCATGACTGGCTAGCTCCAAGGCAGGAACATCATGCCAGAAGGGCATGAGTGAGGGAAGCTGCTTAATTTATAGTGACTAGGAATCAGAACAAGGGAAAAGTGCCAGGGAGGAAGGGATAAGGGACCAGACATAGACCTCATGGTCATGTTGCTACGATCCGATCCCCCAGACATATCTAGAAGCATGGCACCAGTCCCTGGGACAGATCCTAAAGCCAATCAAGCTGAAATTCCACCCTAACCCCCATACCCAAATAATTTTATTGAAAAGAATATCACCTTGAATACATGTAGTTTAGCCCTCTGGGCAACGACTTCCCTAGGGAAAGCCATGATATTTATCTAAATGCATTTTTATTCACATTCCATGCCCCCCTAAATTCATTATGAGATAATTGGCACACAATAAATTGCACACATTTAAAATGGAAAATTTGTTAAGTTTTGACACATGTATACAAAGGTATGGCCATCATGATAATCAGGAAAATTAATATGTTCATCATCTCCAAATTGCCTTTTGATCTCCAGGCCCATTTTCTTCAGGGTCCTGGAGGATTTCTGAAAAAAAAGTGAGATTAGGAGAAGAATTAGATGCTTTTAGTTATCCTCTCTATTCCATTCCATTCCATTTCATTCCTAAGGTGCAATAATAACTTATAAAGTAAATTTATCAATCTGTCTATTTATTTATTTATTTATTTTGGTACCGGGGATCAAACTTGGGTCCTTGCACTTGTGAGGCAGGCAGCGGAACCACTGAGCTAAATCCCCTGCCGAAGTAAATTTTATTTTTATCATTTAAGATCATTTTATTGTCTTCTATGCAAATCAGTGAGAATTGCTTTTGTTTCTTTTTATGACCAAGATAGTAGTTGCCCCTCAATATTCCCCCTGACACTTTTCCTTTAGTCATAGCTACCCTGAGTTTTAGCTAGACAGACACATGCTTTCCAAACTGACAGCCCCATTTCCCAGAGTACCTTGCAGCTCAATTTGACCCAGCTCTCTCTAATGAGATATGACAGAAGTAGTGAGGCCAGTGACCTGTCATTGTTTTGAAGGGAAGGAGAGGCTTGCAAATGCAATTTCCTTTAGCTTCTGGCTATCTGTAATGAAGTTATGAAGGCCATCCTTAAGAGGGAAGCTGCAAGTTGAGGATGGCAATGCAAAAATCAGAGTGGATTATATTAACCTGAACTTCTTAAACTATTAGGCAGGAGAATCATAGTTTATTTATATTGTTGAAAATATTGTTATTTCTGGGTTTTTGATTACTGAATCAAAAAGTATATTCCAATTATTACACTATTTATGTGAGTTGAATTATTTGTGTCCCCCCCCAATTCCTGTATTGAAACCTAATTCTCAGTGTAGTAGTTTTAAGAGATGAGGCCCTTTAGGAAGTACTATAACCCTCAGGAGTGGGATAAGTGCTCTTGTAAATGAGGATCAAGAAAGCTTGTGTACCCCTTTCACCGACCAGGGACACAAAGAAGGCTCCACCCATGAAAGAGTGGGCTTACATCAGACATCAAATCTGCCAGTGCTTTGTTCTTGGAATTCTCAGGTTCTAAAATGGTTATAAGAAATGACTTCTGCTGTTCATGGGTCACCCAAATTCACTGTGTTTTTGTTACAGCAGTCAGAGAGGGATAAGACATCTTCTATTTTACAAATAGGAAAAATGAAGACTCCAAATGGTTCTTTGAGCCTTCTTGTTACTGTGATTACTATGATTATATGCTTCTTCTAAAATAAACTCAAGGACAAAGAATGGACTACTTGAAATCACTCCTAAGAAATGTCATAGAATATCAGGCATTTGTTTAGGAAAATGTTTTAGCAAGACTGGCAACCTGAAATACTTACGTAGCTGCTGCTTTTCAGCCTTCAGTGTAGTCTTACAAAAGTCTTTTCTCTAGAATTGTCCTTTGGAGAAATACTTGGCTAGGTATACTAGCCTCATTCATTATATCCAGAGCATTAATATTCTTCCTATTTTCCAAGGCCATTGCTAGTATAGCTTCATTATAGAGGCAGTTGGAAACTTTTCTAGAATGGATAACAAGACTTCATTTGATATCATCAAGTAAATAGCCTGGCAGTATGCTTTTTCAGTGCTCTGTCAGGAAAGATTGAGTGTTAAATATGTCATCATATAATTTATTTTTTTATATGTAGAAAGTCTAATTTGACATTATCTCAGTGCCACAGCTGCACTGCTTTTCCTGCTCCTCTCACGTCCCTAAATATTTGGAGCTCCTTTATTAGAATGGAAGACATTATGTAATGAAGGTACTTCCAAAAGGCTGTACCATAACAGACGTTTGCTGCTGCCACATTGAAATATCAGGCTCAGCAGATGAACAGGTTGCCTAGCAACTGATGCTGCAAGCTCCAGTGACTGCTCATGCCCACTGAGACTGACAAAGGAGCCTTCACTGGCTGCCTGCACCTTCCTAGTTAGCAGTTCCAATAGAGAGACCAAAGCATGCAAAAGGAGGGGAGAATGATTAAGTACAAGGTTTAATGAGTTTAGGTTTATCTCTATAGGAACCTATCATTTATCTTTTTTCTATCTTTAAATATATAGTTAGAAACCTAAAGTTAGAAACTTTTCTTAGAGGAATTCCTATATTAGTTTAGAGAGAATGAACCTAGAAAACAGGAGAAGTAGAAAAATTATTTGAAAAAGAACAAAATAGAAAATGGACCTACTGTGGACTTTGCCTTTCCACTTTTACTGAGGTAAAGTTTATTTTGGCGGGGAGTCATGTCCGGTACATGCATGACCAGGCATGTCCAAGAAAATTTATCTTAGAACATAACAACCATAAAATGATTTTTGAATATATGAGCAGGTGGAGCTACATGTTTTTCTGCACTGTTTTATATGCACTCATGCCTGTGTGCTATGCTCAAATTGTTCAGCTTTGCCGGCAGTCTGATTTAGATGTGTGGGTTTTTGTTCACTGGGAATAAGATTTTATTTTTTATGGTCCAAATAAAATTAACTCATGAAATATTCTTTTTATGCACCATTTCACAGATAGCATTTTTTTCTGGAGATTCCAAAATGCGTAACATGAACATAAACATGAAGCACCCATCACACTGTACTTGTTTAAAATATATTCAGTGTCGTAGTATACATGGCAATCCTTTTTGTAAAATATTCAAGCAAAGAATTGTAACTTCTTTTGTTTTGGAAAAAATGAAAATTAATTTTATGATCCCTTCTATTTGAGAGGCAAATAATTAATTATAACTCAGCCCCATTTCAACTAAAATTAAATTCATAATTTTTAACTTTCATGAATATAAAACACATGATCCAGCTAGCATATTTTTAAAACACAGATACACTTTGAGCAAGCAATTTCACTCATAAGAATTCATCTTAGAATAGGCTCCCTATATACGAAAACATAGATGTTCAAGTACACTCCATGCAATATTTATTGTAAAAGCAGAAACTTGGTAATGTTAGGGTCCACTAATAATTACTAGTATCATAAATTATTCTATAGCCATAAGATGGAATGCCAAATAACCATTATAAATAATGATATGAATGCATGTTCTGCAAGAAATATATCAAAGATACATTAAGTATACAAAATTTGAACATGATAATGTAAAGAAGAACCCTATTTGTATGAAAATATAGAGTACATACATGTTTATATGTGGGTGTAAACATATCAGTTATCTTTGGAGAAAATGTTTAGGATACATAAGTAAGTGTAACAGGATGGGGAACTTTGCTCTTTTCCAGAAGTCTTTTCACCTTTTAAAATAGTCCCAAATTTGTATTGCATTTATAATAAAAGTCGGTAAATACTGCAAAATACATTATTTCATTTATGTTTTATGAACTGAAAAGGTTTTCTTTTTCCCTGACATTTTAGCAAGGCACTTTTATAATTGCTTTATCCTCATTAATCCTGTCAGAAGAATGTGACAGGTAGTGTCCCTAGATCTTTCTTAAGTCTTATGTGTGCTTCTAGGGTCTTAAGTAAATTAACTCATGAACTTTCTGAATTACAGGCAATTATCTTTTGAAAAGTCCCACAAAGAGTAAGGGATTAAGAACAAGCAAGTGTAATACTGATTCTTTTTCTTTCTCTTTTTGAAGCCCCAAAGCCAATAATATAATTATCTTCTATTAAGTCTATTTTCTCCACCAGTAAGCTAATGATGCAAGTGCTAATGAAGTAGAGCTACTGACCTGGTATCATTTCTTATGCAAAGAATATTTACTCAGGAACATGTAGAATAGATATTCTAAATAGGGGGATGCATATCTTGTGTGCTTTGTATCTTCCATCTCACCTCTCCCTCTACCCTTGTAAACAGAACTTGCAGGTTTATTGAGAGAAGTGAAGACAATCGCAAGGATATTGACAGTTTAAGAGACTAGATCACTGGATGGTTCCTAATTCTGGCTCCAAATGAGATGGATCAAATACAGATGGTTTTAATGGCATCAAGAGAGGCTGGTTTCCAGTTACCAGTGGTTTCCTGAAAGAAAAACAAAGAGGTGAAGATGCAGAGGCCTTAGAGTAGACACGATAGAGAATATGTGGAAGTTTGAAAACAGCAGAGTGAGTATTTAAGAACTCATGCATTACCTACCAATGCTGTGCAAGCACACAACCTCTGACAAATGGACTCAACCTAGCCTTCTGGTTTCCTATTCATGTATCCTACTTTGGGCTTTGTTGTTCTTGTTTTGGATTGGTTTGGGGTTTTTTGTCTTATATGTCCCCACTCTGTGGCAAATGTCCTGTCGCATTGCCTACCCAAAGTAACATGCTTCGTGAGATGGAACTTATTAAGCACAGGGCTTAACTCCCATAATCCTTAGGCATGCAAACCTTGTCCTTTCCTCTCTTCCCTCATCATGTGACTGAACAAGACAAGGCACCTCAGAACATCATTCGAAGAGGGTAGGAGATACAATATTCGAGCATGGTCGGCAAAACTTGAATGTCTATGTTCTTCCAACATTCCTATGTTGGAACTTAAACTCCAAGGTAACAGTAGTTACTTAATCACTTTAGGGAGGATGAAGATGTGAAGGATCCACTCACATGAATGGGATTAGGATTAGTGTCATTTTGTCCCCTACCAAATGCCAAATCTGCTGGTACCGCGATCTTGGATTTTCCACCCTCCAGAACAGGGAACACTAAATTTATATTACTTATTAACTACCCAGACAATACTTTTGTTATAGCAGCAAAAATATTAAGACAGCTATTGTTTTATTTTTGTATTTTATATTAAGATATTAAACTTCAAAATAGTAGCAATTGAACTCACTTTAGGCTCAATTTGACTAAATCAAGTAGACGAGGTTCTATCATGTCCTCTCTTCTCAGCCTCACCTAATTATTTCCAAAAATACAGGTTTTGGAGCTGGATAGATTTGGCCCAAAACCTTGATTTTTGTCATTTAGTTAAACTCTGAGTTTCCATAAATTCTGTACATTAATACAGGAGTAATAATAACATTCTTGGACTTATTTGGAATTAAATGTGATTGTACATGTTAATATGCCCCCCACAGTGATTGGTAAACATTAGGTAATTATATCTTCTCTTCTCTTGAGAAAAAATACTTATTTTTTTATCTAAAGGAAGAAAAGTAAGCTAAGCAAAGGTAGTTATGTTGAGCACTTTTTAGTGTTACTGGTGGTGCTTTTGTGATGTTTGCGATTGGCAGTGAGGTTCCTATCATTAGTTCTCCAAGTATCCCATTCTGTCCTGATGCTGGGCATTTCTTCCCTTCTTCTCCATTCCAGGCAGCCCCCCAACTCCCACTCCTTGGACTGGAGCCCACTTCCTTCTCTTCTTCTGTGATTTTGTTCCTCTGTTTCCTTCACAGACAATATCTTCTTTATTGCCCCTCCACTACCTCCCTAATGTAGAGACCCTGGTTGTATTACTCTGTGTTCAATCAAGTTCTTCCTGAATATGCATGCCACTTACTGTTTGGTGAAGAGAGCTAGATTTATTCATAATTCCAAATGTTATGGGTTTTCATTATATTGAGTTGAAAGCTGCTTCTTTATCTTACTCTTTGGTCCTAATTTTGCCTATTATAGCAATGCAAAATAAATCTGATCCCTTCTCTGTGATTGGTTTTCTCTAAAGGGTTGAAGAAAATGAATACATTTTCTGTAGATTTTCTTTCCTCTAAACTAACCAGCTTCAGAGCTTCCAACTTCCCCTCAAATAGCTGAATCTGAAGACCTATATGCCCCTACCTGTCTTCCTGTGAGTCATTGCTGGTTTGTTTATGGTCTTTTGAAACCGAACTGAACTCAACAGCTCATATTTGGGTTAGGGACTGAACAATTACAGCTGAAGATGACCTCCTTTGTCCAGACAGCATATTTCTATTAACACAGCCCAATATTCCATTTGCTATTTAAATCAGTCCCATCCCACAACTATCTTAGCACATCTCACACTAGACATCCTTGCCTCTGAGTCCAGTGGCTTGTCTTCACATTTAGATCCATCATTTATAAACATGTGACCTGAGATGAAACACACTGTGCCTCAGTTTCTTAATCTGTAAAGCGATGATAACAGTATTGTTGTGAACATAAAATGATATTGTATATAAAGCATTTAGCACCACTGATACTCAATGTTAGCTATAATTTTATGCAACTAAATTCAGTATATTGCCTTTAAGTAAGTCAGCCCTGCTCTCTTCCCACAATACCTGATCTTATGCAGTTACTGTTTTGAACATGAGGTGCATATCTTCAAATTATTTCCCTATATTCCACTGTGTTAGCTTGGGGATATATATATATTATATATAGTTCTTATTTTGTGTTTTACTGTCTTAAGCATTTTCTCTGTTTTGTGTCATCTGCTGAGTTTCTTGACGTACCTTCTCTGCCTTTATCAAAGCTACCAATTAAATTATGAATATGATTAAACACAGACCAAAGTGCCAAGTCACTGGAAACCCTTTCTTCCTCCTCCCCTTTATGGCTCACTCTGTCAGTGATACTCATGGACTGTTCGGTCTGACCAGCAATACCCTCAACAAATAACCTGGTCTCAGACCTGCATTATTCCTTCCAGTTCCAAATCCTTTGGACTCCAAGAAACCTGGTACATTGAAGGCCCTCAAAAATGAACTAAACCAGAATTGCAATCAAATTGTTATGCAAACACAAGCAACAGTTATTGATTTTGCTTTTGTGGAACCAGCTGTGGACTCACAGAGTTGATGAGAATTGATCAGAGTTGCTTTGAGCTGAGACTGAGAGTGCCATTTTATTGGTGTTGGTGGTGGTTATAAAGAAAGGAATACAGGACTTCCAGACCCACAGGGAAGACCTGTGCTAAGGATATAAAGGTGTTAATGTTTATAGTTTATATTTAGAAAATTTAGCCTTGATGATTAGAGCACAGGGAGTGTGTGAATGAGTGAATGTGAATGTTTCTCTCTGCTAAAAGAAAGATGGGAGGAGAGAGAGAGGGAGAGAGAGGGAGGGGGAGGGAGGGAGGGAGGGAGAGTGAGAAACTTGATAAGTAGAACTCAATTCTCAAGGGCTTTGAAAGCATTATTAAAGAGTTGGACTTGGTCCAATCATCAGAGTGGAACCACAGAAGGTTTTCTAAAGTATAGTTGTGAAATAATTAGATTTTTATTTTAAGAGATAACTGTAGATAAGAATGGAGAGGAGACGAACTAGGGCAGTAGCAGTGGGAAGGAACATAATGGAATCTACCGACTTAAATTTTAGAGGTAGCATCAGTAGTACCTGGTGGCTGATGGAAATGGCAGAAGGAAAGCAGGAAGAGTGAGGATATGCTGGACAACTCTGAATGCCTAGCTTGATGAGGCAGAATGGATGAACACCAAGACCACTGAAGAAGGTAGAGTATAGTGCTCAGACACAAGGCTCCCTGTGAGTTTGTGCTAACAGTGTGGTGTCAGCAGACAGAGTGCAGTCAGGATTCAGAATGATGAAGGGTACATCTGTCAGTGGATTTGGTAGTCACCAGGGTAGACTGGAATGAGCCTTGGGAAGCAGCATTTTGGAAGTCACTCTGTCTCCTGGCCGGCTGACTCCTGGCTGCAGCATCTTAACTGCAGTTATGGGAGGGGTCTACTTTACCCAGAAGTCTCCATTTATCACAACAGCTACATGGGGTCTTTTCTCAGCATTTTGAGAGAAATAGAAAAATGCATTGAAAATAATTGCACACTAGGAATAAGGCCTTGATACAGTTAAGTTCAATCTACTCATGGCAAATTTCTATAAAATGATCCGTGGTGCTCACCCATACCCACTTGTAGAGGTATTGTGAAATTAGTGAAAATCCTTAGATATGATGAAGATAATTTCTCTCCTCTAACTTCTACTACTTCTTTCCTATATTTCATGCTGGTTTTCTTCCATATGAGAAAGAACTCTCCATAAAATTCATCTGTAATTGTTCAAATTTCAGTTTTAGAACAGAGCCACTAGTATGACATTCAGAGAATCTTTCTTCCAAATGCATTACACTAAAAGCTCTCCATTTTTATTTAGTCCCAGAATTGCTTCTTTTCCCATATGACTAGCCTGTTTTCCCTTCCCCTGAACTTAACTATTTTCTCTTTGTTTTGCCCTGTGTGCTGTGATCAGTTCCAAAGGGAGGTAGAAAGACAGAAGATCTAAGGAACGTTGAGTAGGGAATTGGAAAAGTATTTTCTTCCCTTTGGACAGACACATTAACCCCCCTCCCCAGTTGTGACCAAATTGGAAGTAATTACCTCCACTGGCCAGCTATTTGCACACTGTAATGTTTCTTGTATAAATGTATTAAAATATTTCCTGATCTCTTGTACTTCTGGAATTTCATCAAAATATCTTGTTGGCTACCATTGCATAGCTGTAGTTCAAGCCAGGAGTAGATATGAGTTATACTTATGAGCAAAATGAACAACCAGGAGAGAGAGACTTGACAGAATTCTAGTAAATAGCAGAACATGAATAAGAAAGTGGCACATGGCATGTGAGAATAAGAAGGAATGACTCCTCTATTTTGGTTCTTGAGGATCACCAACTCCACTCCTTTCCCCTCCTTTTATCAAAAGTGCTCATAAACTATCCATTTGGTACTATCTTTGAGAATTCTTCTGGAGTTGGTATGAATTCCTTGAATATCTGCCCATCTCTCTCCTGGCACACTCCTTGGCTTCGTTTTCCTTCAGTGGCACCACGGAGAGGCTCGGATGCTACTTCTGCTTGTTCTCCATATTTCTGAGCTGACCCCTGAGGCTTGTATTCATTGAAAGGGCCAAGTGTTCTGTCATTGTCTAGTGAAGAATTAGCTAGGAAAATCCCTGCTAACCCTCCTACAGTAAATAAGAAAATAAATTCACCACTTCTTCTGAAATCTAAATTTGAATTTTCTTACTAACTTTAGAATGTATCTAATTCTATACTATGACACAGGAACTTTTAAGGAAAAATGAGAATTTATTAAACTTTAAAAAAAACAAAAAGGTATGTAAGATAAAATTCTTTGATCTATCTATATTAACTTTAGCATTCTAAAGTTGATTGATTTTATAGGAAATGGAATCACTTTTAAATTTATTTTATTTAATGTTCTTCCAGAACATTATTCTATGAAATTATTGATTTCCATTACCTATCATCATCGTTAAAGTCTCACTTGGATTTTACCTCTACTCTTTCTTCTCAGATGACAACCTTAATTTTTTTAAGACTAGGACCAGTTGCATATACGAAAATCCACCAAAAAAATCACTTAAACTAGTTACAGTTTATATTCTGATAAGTTATAGCATCCATTGGTAGGTGAGGATTCTTGTGGTTATCTCAAGACTATCTGAGACTAACAAACTTTCTCTTGCAGCTTCTTTATGCTCAGTAATTAGTTTCATAGCTGATGATAGCTGCTTCAGTGACACCCTTCACATTTGCATATAGTCAACAGGAATGAGTATAGGGCCAAGACAGGCCACCTTTCCCTTTGGATAGACTAAACAAAACTCTGCCATGCAACGCAGTAGTTCTGCTCACATCACATGGGCCTGTGTAGCTGTAGGAGAGGCCAGGATATGTCATTCTTTGACTAGAGAACATTGTAAACAATTTAAAATCTGGGCTTTCAGAAAGAAAAGAATGGATTTGTGACAACCAATCATATAGTCATTCTGGAATTTGTGTTGTACTTATCAGAGATGGCATTTATTTAGAATTGATCTGCTTTCTTGAACTTGAATGTCATATTTTTGTCATTTTAGACCTTACATAATATGCCAGCTATAAGTGATTCCTAACTCATCACAGAATGTTTTTAGCTAGGTCAGTCCCAACTTCACTCAGCACAGTTCATCGGCCATTCACTGGAGTCAGGGAGTCCATTCACTGGAGTTGAATTATTCAGTATTTAGCTGATTCTTGATTTACTGTCTCTGAGAGGTAAAAAAATTCCTATTTGGATTTGGTACATCCTAGAGAATAAACCATTAGAGAAAAGCAATTTTTAAAGCCTCACTTACAGATTCTACTGTATCTCCCATAAACTCCAAGCCACTCTTGCATGGACAGATATGCTGAATATTTCTCTTCCTTGTCCACATATAATTGCTGTATGGAATCATGCTATGCTGCCAAGTCTTCTACTTTTTGCACCTTCCCTCTTTGCCCAACTTAGCTCCAAACCAATTACTGTTCCTCTTCCTCTATCTCTTGTTGTATGTTAGAAGTCACTGATCTAAAGTCTCTTGCTTCCCAACTCTGCTCTCTAGGAGATAACATCTATTATGTGATTTGATTACCATCCATGTGCAAATAGACCAAACACATTTTTCTCCAAGGCAAACATTCCTGCTGAGTTGCAGACTTATTCATCTTCCTGATATCTTTTGTTGAATATCTCAAATTTGACAAACCTCAAATGCAACTCATGCTTTCCAAGCCTTCATTCCTCCTCCAATGATTATGTTGCCTGTTCAGTGATAGCCACCAACCACCCATCTGGCAGCAGAATTTAGACATTGAGCAGTCATGTTGGATGCCTTCCTCTTCCCTTCAGCTAGCCAACCCGTCATACATTCTGAGGACCTGGCCTTAATACTTATACCCACTTGTCTTTCTCCATCTTATTTTTTTCTTTAAATTCTTTTATTGGTACATTTTAGGTATATAATACATTTACATTTATCATTGGGTACTTGTACCTCTCTTTCTCCACCTTTATAGTAACCTATCAAATTTCACGTTCCACCTCCTAACTTGTCTTTCCCACCCCCACTTACAGTGTCCATTTGTTATATCATGTCTAAAATGCAATGTTTTCAAAAGGTAAATAAGAACACATCATTCCCTTGTGGAAAATATTTCAAAGCTTCTCCATTTTCTTTTAGGCTAAAGACCAAGTTCCATGGTATGAAACCATTCAGTATCAATTATTCCACTATTAGAGTCATGCAAATGCTCATCATAGTTCTCAGTGTGAGGTGCCTAGACACCGAGGGTCCCTGCAGATCCTGAAAGTTATACAGCTTTATAATAATCCCAAGACAATTATTGCCTTTTTCATGGTACTGGTATTTGCTTATTAATAGTGTAAAAGCAACAGTGATAAAACCTCTGGTGCTTTTTAGTGCAATAAAAATAGTGGCACCAAACTTCCCTGAAAGTCATCGTGCTGTTCTTCACCTCAAGCTATTTTCAGTAGAAAAGAAACACACACACACACACACACACACACACAAACACAGAACAAAAGAGGAAAAAAACCAGCACAAAGCCATTCTCACATATGAATGGCATTAGAGAATAAGTACAAATGATCAGTGATATCAAAGTTCCGCCTTTTAGGTGCATGTTCTTTTAATGTTTTCTTTGATGCCACACAAAACACACAAAAAAACACTTCCTGGCTACTGGAATACCATGGTGGTGTTGGGGTACTTTGCACCTCTTGAAGGATAAAGACTTTCAGAGTATTAAAAGGCCTTTAAATAGCAAGTGTAATGGGGGGCGCATTGTGACACAAGTCCCCTCTGTCCTGGCAAGTGGAGTGCCACATGTTCTGCTTGGCTGTGTTTCTGTGGATTAAGCACCTAGAACACTGTAAGGTGTTGGCTCCATGGCTGAAGTGGAACAGAAATTTGAATCAGTTTGCCAGAATATTTTTTACCTTTAATTAGCCTGTAATTGTTTTCTTAAATATCTTTCCTTCTGTAGTACATGATAATTCAGAAGCAATTTTCTTGTCAGCATGTTTTCTTTCTTGTTTCACTTGAATTTTTAAAAGATTTGCATGACAATGAGGGGAGATGGTGTATGTTGTATGGAAAGTCTTTGTTCTAGAGTAAATTGTGAAGTTATCACTTTGAACTTTTAATGAAAATATATTTTCTTTAGAAAACTGAAGAATTAGATGCGTGGCTATGCTGATCATAAAACTGTGGTGAAACTATCTCTATGAAGCTCTAATTTCAGTCATGTGATGAAAAGCAACTTGACAAATGAACACCAAGTTTTGAGATAAATGCATTCTTCATTATACTTTGCTGGAGAACTAAATTGCTTCGTGACAGTGGTTATCTACTCATATACTCAGCACTGTTGACAGTGACATTATGGGTAGAGTGTCCTGCTCTGTTTTAATGATTTAACAAATTCAAATCCTCATTGGTGGTATAAATACAATTTAGAGTTTAAAATTCTATTATCTAAAACCCTTTCAGTGTTCCAAAAAGTTCATGATTAAAGGCAATGTGGTATATTTTTCATAGAAGGAAAGATGTTGAAGCTATTCCAATAACTTTTGTCATTAAGTGGTTATATTGGATTTTAAAGGCCATAATCAGCTTTCATCATGGGACAGTAACTGGAGGGAAGTTGTATACTTCAGTAGTTCAAGGTCCAATAAGCCTACCTACAAGTATAGTTTCAAATAAACCTTGGCAAATTTACCTTTTTGTACAGTGTTGTTTTTCTAAGAGATCTTGCCTTTCTTGTAGAAATAATAAAGCAAACTCTCAGGTCAACAAAACAGAGATGATTGCTGCAAATATATCTTGTATGAGGGGAACCTAGAATAAGTCACTGCATTGGGAAGCTGTTCTAGAATGTTCGCAAGCTGGTATGGTAGACCAGGTATGGCTGAGGGTGAAGTAAGATTTGAAAGCTGCTGCTACCTTTCTGCTGAGCCTTCCAGCTCTTCAGAGGGAGAGAATATCAGAGTAAGCAGGGTTCAAATCACCAGGAGTTGACTTCAGGAAAAAATTAATAAATAAATAAGTGCATAACAGATAATTTACATGGAAAACTATCACTTTACATTAGAAAATGTATTTTCCTTGGAAGCAAAGGGAATTTATTAGTCACAATTCCCATTCCTGGGGCAAAATATCAGGCACCTACAACATATAGGGGAAGAGAGAATTTAGACTCATGGTTTTACAGGATTCAGTCCATGGTCAGCTACCTCTAAGACAGAACATCATGGTAGAACGCTGAGGTGGAGAAAAGATGCTCACTGCACTGAAGGGAGGGAAGCAGAGTGCAGGAGAAGAGCCCAGAGAGAAAGGGCCAAGCACCAGGAAGAGTCCTCAAGGTCTTGCCTCTAGATACACTTAAAAGTATCTGTTGCTAATCTGCTCGGCCTCTATCAATCAAAATAAACCCTCTTGTGGATAAAGCTCATTAAATGACCACACTTCACAAGGATTGGTGTGACTGTTGTCAACCAGCATTAACAACATATAGCTTTCTTTATCTTTAAATAATTCCACATTGAGATCCCAACCTGCACTTTTAGTTTTTCTGATTACATCAGGAAATGTCTCTTCTGGCTGATAATGTACCTTTAAATAACTTCATTCCTAATGTCTTTTATTATCAAAGTTAGAAAAGGAAAATATTTCTTCTCAGAAAATGGAGTAAATTTTTGCTAAGGGCAATTTCTCCTGGGTCAGATCAGTCTTATCATATATTTCAATATCTTGTTACTCTTCTTGGGGAAAGGAAACATTTTCTATGACATCTTTTTATCAGATTATGTAACCAAGTTATGTTTATGAAACAGCGATGGACTTCGTGCTTTTTCTTGTAAAGCAACAGCTGTCAATGACCACCATAAGGTACTTTGTTTCTTTTCTTTTTCAGTAGAGAAGCATACATGGATTCATTTTTATAAACAACAAAACGTTGCTAAAAGAAAAAAATAGTAATGCTGTAAATTTTCAGAAGTATTGCCAACCAGTAAAATGAGGATGCACCATGAACTTCTGCCCCTGGGAAAGAATCATGGACACTTCTCCGACACTTACAAACCAGCTCTGGTCATGACAGAGCAGTCCATAGAGAAGATTTAAGATTCAGAAACTTCTGACATAGGAACTCAGAACCACAGTTTCTTCTTCATTGACACACACTTTCCCAATATTATCTTCATACATTTAGTTAGTAAGGCTGATTGCTGTGCAGTGCATAGACATTTTTTTTAGTTCTTTTATTGGTACATTTTAGGTATACAATTTGTTTACATTTTTCATTGGGTGTTTGTACCTGTACATGCTGTATCTTGGTTCTTATTTTTTTTCCCCATTACCTGTGCACCCTTCACCCCCTCCACCCTTCCCTATTTACTTAGATTTCATTTCCATTTTTTTTCTTTTCTCATAGTTTTTCCTTTCTCTCTTTTCCTTTCCCCTTC
>NW_004624753.1:26903648-26997471 GCF_000247695.1 Heterocephalus glaber | reverse complement strand
TTGTTTCTTTTCTCTAACTGCTTGTAGGATTTTGTTTTTCTGTTGGGTTTCTGGGATCTTGACTATTATATGTCTAGATGTAGATTTTTTTTTTTTTTTATCATGGCTAGTTGGAGTTCTATATGCCTCACTTATCTGTATGCCCAATTCTCTACCTCTGTCTGGGAAGTTTTCCAATATTACTTCTGTGAACAGTTTTTTTATGTCAATTGTGCTTTCTCCTGTTTTCTCATGGACTCCTATCAGTCTTATGTTATTCTTCTTTGCATTGTCTAGCAGTTGTTGGATTGATTTCTTGCGATCCCTTACTATTTTTAAGAAATCTCTATTTTCATGGTCTCTAACCATGATCCCGTCTTCTATATCTGATATTCTATCTTCAGATTCCCTTAATCTGCTGTGGATACTTTCAGTGGAGTTTTTGATCTCCTGACTATCCGTTTGAATCTGGTTCATGGATTCCATTTCTTTCTTGTGTTGGGCGATCATGGTTTCCATTTCTTTCTTATGCTGGGTATTCATGGCTTCCAGCATGTTTCTGAGCTCATCTATTTTTTTTTATCTGTTTCTGTTCCAGATCCTCTAATCATGTCTTTCACTCTGCTCACCATCTCTGCTGATATCTGGGAGATTATTTCTGCTTTGAATTTTTCTAGAGCCTCATTCATCTGTTTTGTTTCTTCCTGTGCTATTAGTTCAGGGTATCCAGGTGATTGGTTATGGGACTTTTCCATCTCATTTCCCCCAGGATTTGCCCTTGGTGGGGTGGAAGTCTGAGTTTGTGCCTTGCCTAAATGTCTTCTCATTTTTGTTTTTGGTACTGTCCTTGGTTTAACTCCTGGGTTGATAGTTTGAAATTGCTTATTGTAGGTATCTTTGTTGCTTGTAATTAGAACCCTTATGGAATGATTGCTTCTCAGAGGTGTCTTCCAGATATATAGCTGGTCTTTAAGTTTTGAGTCTCTAATGACTCTTAGGCTATCTCATTTTCCTTATACTGGAAAGGTTCATTGACTAGATCAATACCAACACCTTAGCCCAAGTGATACAATTAGCAACACCATTGCATCAAGTACATCTTTGAAAGTGACATTTTGTGGTGGTTATTAATCTATCACCTTTAGCTGTGTGAATTAAATGAAGATCAAGGACCAACCCAATATATAGTGAATAAACTCTTCAATATAACAATTTTACCCTCTGGGATGGGGAGTTATAAGGGGTTGGGGAGGGAGGGATAGATGGAAAGAAGGATAGGGGAAGGTTAGCAGTGTGGTCAGAGGACACAGGTGAGAAGGAAAAGGAGAAAAATAGGAAAATAAAGAAGAACTCTGAATGAGGACCAAAACAGGGACAAAAAGGGAAGATGAACAATGTGGGAGAGCAAGAGAGTGAGTGTAAGAGAGAGAGAAAGGAAAGAGAAAAGAAAGAAGAAAAGAAAAGAAAAAAAGGAGAGAAAAACAAATATTTGCAAAGAGTAGGGAAAAAAATTAAAGATAAGAGGAGAAAAAGAAAAGAAAAGAACCAAAATAGTAAAACTAATTTTGGGAATAAAAAATAATCATAAAGATGAAGGGCCTCTTTCAGGGTATGTCTCTGATATCACAATCGGCAACGTGGGTTGCAGTGTGCAGATATAGTCAATGAGTCTCAGCAAGCTAGTCACATACAATGAGATTCAGGCAGATTTCTGGCTGCAAGTCCCAAGTTGAGCTCCCTGTCCTCCTGCAGGGTTGAACTCTGCAGAGTTGTATTGCAGGTTCCAGCTGCCCTTCCCTTGAAGATAGTCCCAGTCCTGACGGGAGGTGAAGATGAATCCAACTTACTCAGTACAGTGGTCTGGTGGTCCGGTGTCCTCTGCATCTTTGTAGTGTGGAACCAGGTGGCTGTACAGAGGAACGGGGGTAGGGGGTGTCCAGTGGATTGCTGCTGGGGGGCGGGCTGATTTGGCGCATTCTGCTCAACTCGCAGCATTGCTACGGCATCTCCAGACCTGCCTGTCTGCAGCGGGCTGATTCGGCGCTCCCGTGCTACCCAGGGCGTTGCTACCAGTGCATAGACATTTTAATGGTCAAATTCTTCATCAGAATCATAAACTTAAGGGATTATCAGATTCAATATAATATCTTTAGATAGTAAAGTTATTAGTTCTACTTTGCTGTCCTACTTTCTAAATAACTGGAAAACACTGAAGTTCCTGAATAAATCTCCCTTCTGTTTTCCCTTTTCTTATTTCTTTTCTTTTCCACCACATTTTCCCCTTGTCTAACAGATTCTTTTCATCTCTTAAACATAAGTTCCTTTGGGCCACTGGGAATAGAGTGTTTATATTTATAATGAATCAAGAATTGAGCCTGAATGATCTTATTCTTAATCTTTTTTTTTCTCTTTTTTTTGGTACTGGGGATCAAACTCGGGACCTTGCGCTTTCAAGGCAGGTGGCAGAAACACTGAGCTAAATCCCCTGCCCTTCTTAATCTTGATTGGTACTTTAGCAAAATATAAAAATTGACATCAAATCAAATTGAAAAATCACATTATTTTCTCCATATACTCACAATATTTCTATGGTACTGTGTTTTCCCAGTGATTTTCTGCTATCTACTAGACAACAAATTTTCCTTAGAAACATAAGTAAAAAATCTGTATTGGAAAAGAAAGAGGCTTTATTCATTGTTTAGAACAACAACTGACACACAGCTGGGAAAACCCTAGAAAGTGGTCTTTAAAGCATCCTTTAATTGAACATCCTGGTCAGTGTCATCTGCAATCTCTGTCATCTTTTCTTCCTGTCCAGCATCAACTACACCTTGCCATTCCTCTGCACTTACCCACCATGCCTCCAGGTCTCTCTTTTAGCACTGTGTTTTCCCTAAAGGCTAGAGACACTTTGCCATCTCTGGAAGTGTCACACACTTCGACAGCAGAGAGGTGCACATTGGTACTCTTCTGCCCACATTTCTATCTATCTGCACCATTTATATTTCCCTCAGTTCAGTTGTCAATTATTTCTCAGTCTTCCTCTTCCTCCATTCTTTCTTCCATCTCTCTGCTTTTTTCCTCTCTCCTTCCTCATCCATCAACCTCTAAAAATAATAATGATGTTTTATTCCATTTGTTCCTGAGAGAAAAACAAGGATCACCAAGAAGTAGCAAACTGATTTCTGTTTTCTGATTTGTATTTTGGAAATTTTCTTTTCCAATTATGCCAAATTGTTTTTAGCAGCAAAATTTATAGTCTGTAGACATTTGGAATCTCAGGCTTATGTAAGCATAACTTGGAACTTAGGAGAAGAGGAGCCATTCCTAAGTGACCTTTATTTGCATATGTGCCTGTGAGCAAGAAGCAGAGTAGATTGTTTAACCTCCTTCACCCTCACCATTGAACATATTTCTGGGGCATCCTTTGCTTGGCCAGAGAGCACATGATTATAAGATTTTTGCAGGTGTATGACATACAGCTAGGCAGGTACCTGAGAATGACCACTAGCTTTCCTTGGCTACATCATTAGAGAAACAGGACCATTTCTTCAAATGATGAAATACTATTCAGTGATTTTTCTCTTTGAGTATCAAATGGTAAAATCTAAAACATCTACCATGCTAGAGTTAGAAAATGGGAAGTTAATTACACTAATTAAAATGGGGTCAGGAAATTCTCTGCACAGCTGTCATGAAGTGAAGCATTTGAAATTGTGGGCAAGGGCTTGCATCCTGCTTACAAACACATGGTTGTCATAATGTTGACGTCAACAGAAAGATGTGCAACCTCAGCTCTCCCATGTCCCAGAAAACATGCCTGCTAAACACTCAGTCTGAGGGCCTCTGCTTGATCTCTTGAAAAATTTGTGGGTAGTGTGGTTATTAATAGCTTACTGGCTACATCACAGTAGCACACATCTCATTGGATCACATTTAATACACACACACACATACACACACACACACACACAGAAAATGATCTCTAGAATCTGATGTATTTGGACATTTTCATTAAAAATAAAAAATAAAAGGCTATACTCTACTAGTAATTCAAGTTTTTTCAAAAGCCAAATATATTTTTCATCAAATAAATGTACAATGGGCCATCCAGAAACTGCACTGATACCCTGGCACCTGTTCCAGAGCTCATCAGCATGGGTTCTGATGAAGAAGCTGCTCTTCTGATTCTCTGCCACACTTGGCAGGGAGGGAGGATTGGCTTGGCTTCCTCCTCCCTGCCCTTCTGCAGCAGGAGAGAGTGTTGGCTTATGCTGAGGCTGGTACTCCATCACAAGCACCACTCCATCGGGGTCTACCCCTCCTGGCAGCTCCATATTCAGGCTGGTCCTCCTCTCTAGCATGGCCTAGAAAAAGGCCTTCCTGTAAATGAGTACACAGGTGCATGAAAGGATAGTTTGGAGAGCCTCCATTCAAAGGGCAGTAGTGGAATTCTTCATACCTGCACCTCTCTGGGAGGAAAAGTGGGTCCATTTCTCACCTGGCTGGCAAGTGAACCAGAGTGAGATTGTGCAAATACACTGCCTCCACCAAAGTATCCTCTCCAAAAGGTCATCTGATTGGCCTATCTGCCTGGAGGATAGAAGTACAGAACTGAAAAGGAAATGGATAGTTTCCAAAAAGCTGAGCATGCCCTAAGATCCCAAGACAGAGGGAAGGCAAGTCCCTGCATGATGACCTGGTAGTGATGGTTGTTTGCTGCCGATCTGTGGGAACATCATCCTCTTAGAGAGTGTGACAACCACATCTGCCTGCTAAGGTGATGAGTGGCTGGACTCTGAGAGGAGAAGAGACCTTGCTATGAATTAACTGCACTCTTTATTTTGCTTTTTGACCCTTGGGTCAGTGGAAAGTGTGCACAGCTAGTGAAGAATCGGCTCCTTGTTTCTTGTGCTTACTTTTCCTCTGTCCTCACAAAGGGGAAAATCAGCAAGAGCATAGCAATCACTGGGCACAGCCTTGACAATTCTTATTGGAGACATTAGGTGATGAGAGCTGGTGTAAAATACACCCCAAACCACTCACAGTCATCTGGTTACGTAACTAAGTGACAACATGTGTTTCATATATCTGGGTAGGATACAGCATTTTGTCTGTAAATTTATCTGACAAATTGGACATTTGTATCCCCGGGATTATTATTAATCTTTTCCTAGGCTAATGTTGAATTAAATTTTATTTTTAACAACAAACAACTTTAAAAACAAACTTCTTTTTTTTCTAAGAATTAGAATTAGTTTCTAGACATTGCTTCCAAGACAACTGGTAGTATTCGACAAGGACAAAAAGTGACAAATCTTGTATTCTTGAGTCAATGTTTGACAGGAATGCTAGTGAGTTCTGGACACAAAGGTAATTCTTCTTTGTTGTTGTACTGTTTTTTCACTTTTATCAAAAAGTTTTTTCTATGAGGAAAAATAAACAAAACACTAGGACCAGATGCAGCTGTTTTTTGGGAGTCCCTGGCTGATAATGCTTATATATAAACTATGCCTTCATTTTACCCTGAGAACAGAAATTGGTGGTGATTCATCCAAGGAACCAATTCCAGAGAATTCACAGTGAGACAAAAATCAAACTCTCCTAGCTCATCATTCCATCAATGACTGGAAACCACATCCTGGTGGACTGTGTGTCACCATCCTCCCACTACCTACACCACAGGAGGTAAATACTCTGTTGCCTCTCTGTCCCCTTAATAACACGACCATGTCACCATGAAATAATATGATCATGAGAAATATTTCATCCTCTGATACAATCATTAAGTGGAAGAATGACTATAAATTCACGATTTCAAAGCTATAGTTATAATTATTGGTAAATATCTAATTGATTAATGAATGTTAATTGATTATTACCCCAGGCTGTATTTTGCAGCCAGTTCACCCTGTATATATGACTCACTGAAACATTACATCACTTATATGTCCTAGAAATACAGAATTTAAAAATAAAACTTCTATAACACAGTAGGCTTTAGTTACAGGATGATAATGTTTTCTAAACAAATTATCATTTGTTTCTGAAGAGAAACACTGGGATCTGGGTCCTTCACATGCCCTTGTGTTGAACTAAGCCCAAACTTGCTTTCTGAGGATGCTCTTGATAGTTCCTCCTCAGCCCTCCCTGTCAGGGCCTTCCAGAGACCCCTGGTTTTATGCTAGAGTCTGCCCATGCAGATCTGCTCAAGTTCATCCCAAGCACTTGGCAGTGACCAAAAATTGTATAATTTTCAGCAGAATAACTGGAAACTTAGGCTCTGAGGCTAACCTCTGAGGGTGAATCTTGGCTCTACCACTTAGTACCTATGTGGTTTTGGAGAAGTTGTAAGCCTCAGATTTTCTGATTGTAAAATGCAGAGTGACAGAATATGACTTCACAATTTTTATGATTAAGTGCTCATTTATACAGAAAATATTCATAATCTTCTAGAAAGACCTTAATTATTGCCAAAAGTTCTGTTTTGAGAAATCATGTTGATAGGTGAGTTCTTGAAGTAGATATTTTACTTTTTAAAGAAATTCAGCCAGATTACAGAAGAGCTTATTATTTATATCACGTTGGCTTGACACTGAAAAACTGTTTCTAGTGATCATACTTGAGTGTTAAGTATTTACTTATGTTAGGGTTATCCAGAGAAATAGGATCAATAGGATATCTATATCTATATCATCTATATCTATCTATCTTATATCAGAGAGAGTGAGAGAGAGAATTTATTTTAAGGAACTGACTCACATGATTGTGGAGTTGGCAAGGCCTAAGTTTGCAGACAGTCAGCAGTGGGAGACCTAAGGAAGGGTTGATGTTGCATCCTCACTCTGAAAAAAGCTATGAGGAAGAATTCCCTCTTCTCAGAATACCTCCGTCCTCTTCGTCAACTGATGGGATGAGGCCAACCCACTTTATGGAGGCTTACCTGATTTACTCCAACTCTACTGATGTAAGGTTTAATCTCATCTAAAAATACCTTTACAGGATGTCTAGATTGCTGTTTGACTGAACATCTGGTGAAGATGCTGGTGGCACAAAAGTTAAACATTGCATCACCTGCAAAAAGTGACATACGAACTATCTCTGTAAAACTCAAGAAATTTAGAAGGATGCTGTTGATAGAGAATTTACCATATAATGTAGCATAACTGTTCATAAAAAAGATACTTCTTGGTTTTCTGTTCCTACAGAGAAAAAGTTGTCTTTTCTCTTGGAGACACTTGGAGCTACATAACCAATTGCAGTGTCTATATTTGCACTGGTTACTAGGACGCTCAGACCTATCACTTGGCACATGTCCAGGGAAGAATCTAGGGCTTTGGGGCATAGATTCTTGGCCTAAGATAACTTTTGTGTCACCTCGACTGTCCTTCTTTATATTTCATATATATGACGTATATCAAAATCTTTTCTAAGTATCCTCATAGTATACCTTTCTTTTTTCCCCCACATTAATGCTCCAGGTTACTGCACTTCTGTTTGCTGATCTGTGTGTCCTCAAAGATGCTAAGTGCCATGAAATAGGGACCATGATTTATTCCCTTTGAGTTATCAGCTCTTAATGCATATCTAGATTGCAACTGGTTCTAAATAAATACTTGTTGAATAAAGTCTGTATCCTTATAAATCACCTTATCTACTTCAGAGAAAAAGCATAACAATTTTTCTGTGAACTTTCTTTCCAATCTCTCTATAAAATACAACCATGCAGCTAGAGTGTGGGGAATTCAAACCCAGATTCTCCAACTCCAGAGACCACACTTTTTTTAGAACCTGGGACTAGTGGTAATTCTAACTCTATCTCTCCATCTAAAGTGCAAGCTCTTTGAGATGAGGAGTATGCCTGCCTTGTAGCTCTGTAGTACCACAGTGTCTAGTACTATTTTTTGTGCACATTAACTGCTCAGGTTCTTTAAGGAATAAAAAGAGGATACAGAAATTGATAATTCTAATGTAGTTTTCTAACATCCTTTTTTCCTATCAGGCACCTTCCAGTTCATTGGTACAGATCCCAAACTGCATAAATTCCACAGAGAAGAAGCCAGAACTGTCACAGCTGAACTGTGCTGAAGCATAAAGCTGTGGAAGTGTCACACTATGAGCTGGCTGGCACAGGCTCAACACTTGAGGGCCAAACAGAAATAGGATAAGAGTTTGAGGTCCTTTCCCCACAATAGTGACAGTTTTGTTTCTGCTCAAATACCCTAATCCTCCAAGCATTGCTAACCATAATATTTATTGAGCAATAACAATTGCTAGATGCAACTGAGAATGTTGAATTGGACACCATTTTTACCCAGGGAACTTGTAATTTTAACTCCACAGGCCTAGAAAAACATAAAGAAGAAAGCAATCTCTCTCTCTCTCTCTCTCTCTCTCGCTCTCTCTCATCCCCTTCATGCATTCAACAAACAGTGCAGTATTCCTCTCCTGAGTCAACACTCAGTGAAGATGAATGAACGCCTCTCAGACTGGAATAATGGCAGACAGTGATCAGGGCAGGAGTTGTGACGCCCATGTAGAACCCAAGCAAGTTAGCACAGCTTCGAAATTTGATTAATGTCCTAACTACCAGTTTATGATGTGACATCAGTGATGTAACTGAAGTTGGCCCTAGGAGAATTTTTAAAGCTAGAAATTATAAATCGCATTTCAAACAGCACCATGTTCTGCTCTCTGGTATGTGCACCCTTTATTACCCTGGGCTTCACCTCACTTCTGATTCCAGGTAATCTCTGCTAAAAATTTAACTGGCAATGGACCAATTAATTCATAACATCTTAAAGTTCTTTTTATGAGCCGGTCCTAAGGCCGAGTGGATACAGAGGTAGGACAGGCTGCACCTCCCTCAGAGTTACCGGGTTGACCACGGAGCCCTAGGTTCTGGCTTCCCAGGTGTCCTAGTGGCCTGCAGCCTGGAGTCCCACCCCTCACATGATGGAATTATTGGCTCAGGAGTCCAAGACCTGCTTCCATAATGCCTTCTGCTTCCATAATGCCTTCTGCTTCCTGATCAGGTGGGTGTTCGAGGCTCAGCTTTGGAGGAAGGTAATAAGAAATTGACAGTTTTCTATGTCTCTCCTATTGAATATTTTAAGAGAAATGCTGGTATATTTTGGTGTTCTCATAAACCAGATATTGCTAATTTGGGAAAATAAAGACTATGGATCATCTTGGAGCATTGTTCACGTTAAAGGAAAATGCTTCCTTTAAATCCTTGTCGAAGACTTAATTTTGACTTAAAATTGAATTCTATATAGATAATTGAACTCTAAGCTTAAACTCTATAGATAATTATGAATCTATGATTCCATCTTCTTTAAATGTGTAACTGGCAATGATGTCTGTGGAAATGATGAAGAGCCAGTGGTTTTAGATTTCGAAGTAGTATACAGAAAAAATGGAAGAAGAGAAAGGGGAATTTTCCATCTTTTGCAGGTAGTTTGGGATCCAGCCATCTGCTCAAAGGTAGAATAAATCAATGAAAAATGACCTGCTTGTAAATGCAACTGCAATTAAAAAATTAGCCACCCTTGAAAATGAGCCAACTTCCTTCACTGTCACATAGCTGCAATTACAGAAATACAGCAACAGAAAGGTAGGACAAGTTCTGGCACTTCGACGTGACTGATATGCCCAATGGTGTGGATCAAATACCATCATCGGAGATTGCTCAACCATGTGTGGAGCCAGAGCCCTTTGCAAGTTCAGAACTTCCCACTCTTTTTCCTCTCCTCCACCACTACTTACGCTTCAGTTTTCTCCTTTCCAGCTCCCCTGCAACCAGGACCTACTGTTTGTGACTCAGATAATTCAACTACTGAAATTAAAAAGCAGTAGTCAGATGCTAGTAAGATGAATTATAGTTGCCATTCAGAAAGCCAGATAAATAAATAAAATAAATAAATATTCCCAAAATGTTAGATATTCTAAAGAATCTGAACAAGCTTAAGTTTTGTGTTATTAAACAGTCGGGCACCTGGCAGTAGACCCATTCCTAAGAGAAAAAGACAAAGTTCGCATTGGGATCCAATGTCTTTCTCTTAAGCATAAATTTGCATTTGAAGGACATGATTACATAGACAAAGAAAATAGATGTTGGGAGTCTTTCCATTTTCTAGACCAGAAACTTCAAGGTTTGGACATCACATTTCACAGTCAGAAGCACAGGGATCTAAGGGAGAATGGATAAGCTCAAAAGCTATTGGTCAAGGTTACCATTGACAGACACTGTAATGACGCAAAGATATGCTGGCCAGTCTTTCACTGCCTTTCAAAGATCACAGCCTCTGCTAAATGAGGGTGAAGTAAGCCTGTGGACTGTGTTGTGAAAATACCTGTTTCTGGTTTGGGAAGATCCACCAGTTAACTGGCTGCTGAAGAATTAGGTATATGAATTTTTCCTAGGTACTTTAGTATTTTTGAAAGGTGAATATATATTTTGATGATTTTCTGAGGCAATTATAGCTTCCTAATTGAAGAAACCTTTTAAATCATTTAAAAACTAGCAGGGATCTGATTTACTTGGCTGCTAGCAACTTAGAGATTTTCAAGTTGGATAAGATTAAAATTTTTCATTAAGATAGTCATTGCTTTAATCATATATGATTGAGCATTCTAAAACGTCTTCCTGAGATAGCAGTCTTAGCTTTTTACTGTTAAGTGTTATAAGTTTTCCTCACACTGGTTTATAAATATGTATGGCTGACGTTTCTCTTTCCTTTGGTCCTTATAACATTTTTACTGTTACATTGTAAATAGATTGTACAATAAATATGCCTTTTGAATTTTTAAGAAATAAAAAATAGTTATTTTCATTCCTAAAAATGCTTTATGAGCCCTAGAAGGGTAATTTTAGAGATGGGAGAATGAAAGAGAAAGAGACCATAGATAAAACAGTGGTGCCCCGGTTCAGAACTTGATTCTTTCCATGATTCTGGTTGCAAACCAGGTTGGATGAGAACAGGATCAAATTCAGTGGTTAGGTTCAACGTTGACCTTATGGGGAAATTTGGTTTGCTTCTTGTCCAGTTTTGTTTTTGTAGAGAGAACTGAGTTCATGAACGGAGGTACCACTCTAATGATTCAGGTAATCACTTGAAAAACTGACACAAACACTAGAGTGGGCAAAAGGATGGGAATTGAAAGCCGACCTTCAGTTCTATCCTTTGTGGCTTTTCCTCCCTTGATAAAAAGCACTAGTGAGCTGGCCCCTCTTCATGAGGGGTAGTGGATTTGACACCAATGGAGATGTCCGCAGCCCCCTCAAGAGGTCCTTTAGCTTCCCACTTTAACAATGAGTTGCTTGTCTTCCTGGAAGGGTAAGGATGGTGAATGTTTCCAGCTAGACATTTTGAAGTGACTCTTGTTAGAGGACCAAGCTCACTGACGGAACTTGTCAATCTAGCTGGGTTTTTCCAGTGGCCAATGTATCAGTTTATTTGTGACCAACAATGTTTTACTGTTCTCCTCAAATTGACTAACTTCAAACAATCCTCTTCCTGGCCCTAAGCATCGACCTCTCTTTACTTAGAGCCTTTACTTCAGAAAACTTTTAAATTCTTCTTTTGCTTCTTTGAGATATCTGCTACTGTGACCTCGAAAAAATTTTTTTAAAGAGCTTGCTAATTGTGCAACCAGGAGCTCTTTCTCAAGGACCTTGGAGCCATCCCTGTGAAAGGTAATTCTCAAGGAAGACAGTGCCTCTATCTTCCAATTCTGCAGAAGACAGTAGTCTAATATTTGCAAGTGCCTGCTGCAACCTTATGCCCCTTCCTGCCATAAAGGTAGAAAGGAGTTTTTGTTTCTTGGCTAAGCAGCAAACACAGATGACCTATGACCCTGCTCCCCTCTGCAGCTCTTAAAACTCTCCAGTCCTTGTTCAGCTCAAATGGGCTTCTGCCTGCCCTCTTTCTCCTCCAGCAATATACTTGAATACAGTCTTCTTGGGTGTATAACTTTTTCCACTGTGATGTTTGCTTTGGCCCTTGTGTGTAAGACTAGACTCATGTTAATGACATTTTAATGACTGATTTACAATAGGGAGTTCCAGTTTTTATGTTTCAGAAACATAAATGTTTCTGACCAGCATCACGATACCAGCAAATTGTGTGGAAAAATATAAGGAGTAGTCCAGGTCAACAGATGACTGGCAAACTCAGACTTAATATGAGGTGTTCTCATTTGGCTTGTAATATTTTGCACCTTCATTTCTACTAAAGATCCATGGCTATTTATCTAAAATGAGAACATTCTTTCTCTTAATAACAGCTGGATGATTATCTACAGTTTTTGAAAAATTCCTCTCGTTCCAGTGGACTTCATTTCTTCACCAGTGATGGAGTTGAACTTTACTTGATTCTATGTATGAGTTCACTTTGACATGAATGCAGCCATCTTGAGATGTAACCACCATAACTGCATCACAGTAACCCTAGTCCATTATTCTGGCATAGTTTCCCAGAAAGCTACAAGTAGACAAAATCATTGAAACTGTATGTGGAACTTGACATTTGTATCCAGGAGCTAGGAATATGCTGACTCTGATATTAGTTTAACATAAAACAGGAACATTCCAGCTCAGATGGAGTCACTTTCGTCTTGACCATTATCTAAGGTCTTTCTTCTGACACCAATCACTTGGACCCACTTGGTTTTGCTGCAACCCAGGACCACACTTCTGTCTGTCAGTCTCCCTATAGACTGCACTTGGTGCCATCCTGATCTATCTCTTTTCTTCAGTGTCACAGCACCTTGTGATCAGTTCCCATCCTCTGGGACCTGATTGTTCTGGAATACTCTTGGAAAACAGCCAACATCAAGAGGTCTCCTCCCCTTTTGCATCTTAGAAATTGCAAAGGTCCATCCTTTCCTATATTACTTATGAGACACCTCATGGATGAAACTCTTGTTTACAGACACTATGGCAAGGTCAGGTACAGACCCTCTAACTTCCTAGTCTTTGTCTCAGAAGTTACCAGCTGGACTATTTGTCCTCTCTGATAAAGCTGAACACAACATTTGGTAACTTTATCACACCTGAGTCAAGCTCCTTGCTTTCTCCCCAGGCCTCTGAACTTGGAACCATCCTTCAGTTTAAACAAGTACCAGGAGCTTAATCCCTCACTGGAAGGTAGGACCATCTCCCTGACATCCTTCTCAGAGACAGTGACACACAAAGGCTCCCTGATCGTATCCCCTCTCCCCACACTCCATCCTCTAGCTCTTCTAGTCTCCTTGCTCCTCTATGCAGAGAAAAGTACTTTTTGCCCAACCTCTGAGATGCTTATCTATCTTATAGCTGAAGTGTTCTCCTTTTGCAATAGTCCCCCTTCTACCATAATAGTCTTCACATAAAGACTCTCCTTCCCAAAGCATACATTTGTTATTTACTTCACATCAGAAGATGGTTGCCATTTTCATTGATTGCCAAGTTTTCTCCCATCTCTACATTCCACAGCTCTTGGTCCTGAAATCTCTCTCTGGTTAACTATCATAGTTAGTAATCTGTCTACAGAAGCATTTCAAGGACAAGATGATTTTTGTCACCATGGAAAACTCCATGTAGACTGACAAGCTAGAGACATACTAGCTTTGCATTTTCTGGTGAGGTTTGAGAAATTTGAAGAATTTAATAAACTGATGGATAACTCTGGAAAATCAAACCCTGACAAAAGTTCTAAGAAACCAAGGACAATTCAGATTCAACTAACTCATCTTTCTGAAGCAAAGGTTTATTAACTGTGACTTTTTAATTGTGGCTCCGTGTTGTTACAGGAAGGCTGAAGACAATTTGAAAATTGAGGCTGGCTTGAGGCTTGGCCCCCTGTTGCCTGTGTACTAGTAAAAACAAAACGAGTGACACATTACCTGCATTTAAAGTGAGTACAAACAAACATCACCCAATGGGCTATGGAGTCAAACCTTCTTAGGGTCATCTGGTATTTTCAATCGGCCACCCTGGTCCAACACAGTTGACTGCTGGACTCACCACCCCATGACAGTGTTTCCAGTTAGAGCTTTTAAAATTTGACTTCGGGACTCAGCAATATAAAAGGAACCAGTGGAAACACCGTTGTCATGGAAATGGCCCTAGAAAGTAGTCAGGAGACCTAGGGTCTAACATTAGGTCTGTTGTTTGTTTATGGTGCTCTTTAGTCAGTTGGGTCTTTTAGCTTCTTCTGAGCCTCTGTTTCTTTAGGATAATTAACTCCAAGCTCATTGTTAATCTTAAGGACTGAAAGAGAAAAGGTATGGTAATAAGCATTTATTAATATTTAAATAATATTATTTGTTCACATATATGTCATATCTCAAATAGATTATGAGCTACTTAAAACAGAGGTTGGATAGCAGCCTAGTTGCCTAACATAGGAGTAAATACATGATAGTCGCTCAATGAATACTTTTCAGTGTTTCACTTGATATAAATGACTGTAAGCAAAAATAAATTCCACAAATAATTCAACAAACCTTTATTGTGGGAACATTATTGTGCTGGGCCCCTTAAGAAATACAAAATGGATCAGACATGGATTCTGCCCTCCAGGCACTTACAGTCCACCAGGGGACATCAGGATGTGTATAAGTACCAAGACAGAAGATTGAAATGCCCTCAGAATGGTACAGAGCAGTGCCAAAGGAGTTCACAGGAGAAATCATTTTAGTTTGTGAAATTGGGGAAAATTTCATGAAGAGGAAATTTTGAGTTGTACTTTGAAGCATGAAATCTAGACATGGAGGGAGTGGAAGAACTTCTAGTCCAAGGGCAAAGAAAAGCTGACAGTTTGTGAGTTCAATGGGCTAAGTAAGGAACTTTGCAGACTGCCAGACAGTCCCCCATCAAAGGGGAGAGCTGCAACCTAGCTTCAGGAGAGTGAGTATGAGAGAGTGCGCCACGGAAACTTCGAAGCAGACTAAAAGAGGGCTTCCTTAAAATCATGATTCCTTGGTACTTACCCATATGCCCTTTTTCCTTATAGACTAAAACACAAAACCCAGAGGCCCATCATTGTCACAATTTGGCATCCTTTCCTACAGTAACCCTGGCACCTGCCCTGACATTTTTATGCATTCAATTTCTGGTTAGCTTTCTCATATTAACTTAATATTCAGTCACTAGAACTAAAGAAAATTCAAAGTGAGAAATGTACTTTTATGGCAGTGAATATTTAGAAGAGACATTAGAGATACTGGATTTATAGGGTTTTTAAAAACATACTGAATTTATGTTTTCAAACATATTCTTAGTGTGTTTTTTATACCAAGATTTTATAACCTGGAATGGCAAACTTCATACGTGGTCTGCATTTATAGCTATAGATGGGACTGAAAAGTATGGATTTAAATATTTATACCACACAAATGTACATATATGTGCATGTATATATAGATTTATCACATATTATTCCTATCATCAAAAATCCATATTATAAATTCAGTAAGCTATACAATTACATTGTAATTAGCATGAAGTTCATTTTACTGAAAAATCGCTCTTTACTTATGTTATACTCTTTGCATAATGGTATCATATTTATTTTTAAAATCTGATTAAAAATATACTTTGAACATTTGACACCGAGCACATGATAGGTCTCTACAGGAGTTCAGCCTGAGCTCTGCAGTGTTTAAGGCTCAGCTAAAGGCCCTGCAGTGTTGAAGCACCATTGTCCCCATTGGTAGCCTTCGATCCTGGGCCCCAAGGCCTCTGAGTGCCCAGCAGCCCACAGGAGGCCACAGCTCAGGCTTAGGGGCAGCTGGTCTCCACGGAGAGCTTGGGGACACTGAGGCCCCATCTGCCCTCCCCTGCCTTACCTGCCTTGATGGAAAACAGCACCTCCAGCCCTTGGAAGGGCCAGGAAATCGCTGACCCTCCCCAACCCCCGCATGTTTTGTCCATTGTGCACCTGAGGTAGGTAGGGAGCATGTGCCAGAGTGGCCTTTACACAGAGAGGACACTAGGGTGTGTGTGCAATGGCTTCATCTTCAGGCTTTCGCTTTCAGAGACAAACAGATGCTTTTTCTATCAAGTGCAGTCACTCTCTTTCTCTCTCCTTCAGCTAAAGAACAAACACATACAATTGATTTAAATCCTGAATAAGTTCATTTTTTTATGCCATGAAGCACTGTAGTATGAATAGTTTCTTCTTTTCTCTGGAACATGCAACAAACTCAATTCCTTAACACATTTTCCCTGTATTATTTTCTGTATGGTAGCTTACTGTTTTCTGCTAGTTGTCTTTTTGCCTCAAGATAGAAAAAAACCCATAATGTTTATGTAAGAGTACTGTGGCAGCAGATATCTGACAAGCCCCATTTACATGGTACATTGTTCCAGAGTGTTTAAGTAGAAAATACAGAAGCACTGTACAAACCTATTATTACATTTGAGAAATCATCAGCCTCAAAGGAGTAATAACAGTATGCTATTAAAACTGTGAATACATTTTCAGTATCTGTATTGAAAAAAAACTTTATAAATATGTAAATTTCTGTTCAACAAATCCAAAATAAAATGCACTAAAAAACTGATATGTAGACAAAAGTTTATTTACACCATACAACATTTTAAATATTTTATACACAGCTGCAGCAGAGAAAGCTACTCAGAGCTTTCTAGAGAAAACTGCAATAATAAAGATGTGAAATATATTATTCATATAAAAGTGGGATTATTACTTTATTGCATTTAAAGCAATGAAGAATGTAGCTCAACAAACATTCATTTAATGACAAAAACTTTGCTTTTATATTATAAAGTAAAAAGTGTAGTAATGGCCAAACAGACTGTTATAAACTTTAAAAACTGCATAAATATATACATTGTGCTTCATGGTGAAGTTTTTTGAAAACTAAACCATATGAAGCGGTTACAACATGAATCGTTGCTTGAGGTTTATCTATAAAGATTACCTTACAAATCCATTCCACGGGTACTTACAACACAGGAGGGTCAAACTGTACACCTGGTCATCTCTCCACTAGCCAGACGGGCGAGGCATTACCAGACGAAACACCTCTGACGTCTGGCGAGTGAAGGTCCTGACCCAGGCAGTCACACTGTCCAGATAGTAATGTCAGGTGTCCCCAGCCTCATGTGTCAATGCAGTAAAATGTCGTGTCTTTTCCTCGGTTCATTGCAATCTTCTTAAACTTCTGTTTGAAAGTCACCCTCTTGTACATCCAAAGGCAAATTCAGACACTTTTCCCACTCGGCTGGCCTCAGTTCCAAAGCGTCCTTTGCCTCTGTGTCTAACACATTGATTGTGGTGTAATGTTGGTATTCACTGGGGGTTTTGAAAGTGTCCCATGGATTTTTGTTTGGTGCTGGGTTTTCCTGGAGGAAAGAGAGGAGAAAGACAGTCACACATTCACTGATTAGTGCTGCTACTTGTTGAAGTTTCCAGGAGGAGAGCATGTTTGTAACCTTAATCCAGTTTATGTGATTCAGAGATGATGTGAAATTGTGGCCAGCTGCAAGAGCTTGTTTCAAATTTTCTTCCATTGACCAACTGAAGAGTATCTATGAGTAATGCTACAATTTTGTAGAGGCAAGGAAGGGATTTAGTACCTCAGAAGGCAAAGCAGATGCCATTTTGTTTTGGGTATCAAGTAAAATGTCAGTAGAAGTTAGCAAAATTCATTCTTCCCCTAAGCACCACAGTTTTGTGGGGACATAAGCAACACAAGGGGGGCTTTCAAAATGCCCAACAACCACACTCATCCCCTCATTATGTAAGACTCATGATTTGTCTGGGTGTGACTTCACTAAGAATTGGCATCTTGTAGATGCTCAAAATACATGAGTTGCTTTCACTTAATATTCTGTAAGATTTAGCAACGAGCATATTCGTGTCTGTCCTTGGTGTGGTACTGGGAACTGACCCAGGGCCTTCATACTCAGCCACATCCCCAGCCCTTTTTATTTATTTAATTTGAGTCAGGATCTCACTAAGTTACTAAGTTGCCTCGGATCGGGGAGAACTTGTGGTCTCCCCACCTCCATCTCCTGAGTGCCGGGATTACAGGAATGTGTTGTTACAGCACCTTTGTTTTCTCTGACTTCTGCATGGCATTTGAATGGGTTAAAATAAGCTGAGTATCACTAAAGAATAAGAAGTAGGTCATGTCTGAAAGCTCCATAGGAACGAAAGTTAAACTAAAACACTAACACAAAAGTGGGTAACCTGATGGATATTAAATTATGTATTGATTTTATATATTGTTATTTATATTTATTAATTTCTATATTGCTATATATTATATATTGTTGAAAGAAGAAATGCTAAGTAAAAGTTGATCAGGTTTTAATTCAATACAGAGATTTACTACAATTAATACTGTCACAAGAGAGTTCAACTTGCTTCACTAATTTTTTTTTACTTTTAATTTTATCCCAACAAAATAGATCAAGCCCGAAAGAGGTTTTCCTCTTGGAAAACACTACCTTTTAACTTCCATTAGGCTTTGATTTCTATTCAAGAATATTAAAATGGCTCAAAAATCTAATATTCCAATTGTATTCTCATGTTTCACTATAGAAAGTTATGTTGAATGTGTCTTCCCCCTTCCCAACTCTATCCTTCAACCGATTAATAATTATCAATTAAAACAAGACAGGTGCTTGAATTATTATCTGGATTCCACTTAATAAATTCAACATTATCTCAGGCTGCAGGTTAGAGACACAAAGTATAGAAGTAGTTACCATAACTAGAATGTGAATCACTAAAATCTTCAATGTATTAGTTGTTTTCAAGATTTTTTTATTCCTACTGATGAGATCAAAGAAAAAACAGCTAATGGTTATAATGAAAAGTTAGCTTTTAGACTATTCTCAGGGAATTAATACTTCTTTAGTCTAACATCTTGATATCTCATGAACTACATACAGTCTTGTCATTCCCCCTCCCCCATCCTTCCTTTCCCCCTCCTTCTCTGATTCCCTTCAGCAGGTATTTATTTATCAGCTTCCCTGTGCTGGGCACTGTATTAGGCACTAGGAGGGATAAAGTGATAATTCAGTTACACAACAGCAGCAGAGTTCACCAAGCAAGTCAAGATTTAAAGCCTGATACATGCAGACCCAAATTCTAGTTCCTCCACTTCATATGAATGTGACCTTAAGCAACTTACTAGAGTTCTCTGAACCTCAACTTGGATATCTGCAAATAGCACTGTGCTTTGCATTGTGAGCCAAAGGAGCTGGCAAAATGTGTGGGTTAACATCTGCTTTGTAGAACTGCAAAAATTATGAAAGAGTAAGAAGCTTTAGAATAACACCTGGAGAATCCTATAAATGTTCACTATCTAGTAATCACACTTATAATAGAAGGTCTTTATTGTTAAATGCAAATACAAAAGATATACTCATATCTCAGATCCAGGAAAATGGGTCCTAGAGGGAGTTCAGGGGAGGATAGAGAGATAGTTCTCTTTTATGGCAAGGGTACAATCCTTTCTCGGAAAGGGGACATTTGGCTTGGCTTAGAAGAATGAGAATGACCATGAGGACACACATGTGGCTGGAGGTCTAGTGGCTGAACAGGCACACTGGAAAGTTGAAAAACCCCCAGTGTGGAGTTGGGAAAGCAATGAGAACAGTGACTTGTTTAATTTAGCTGGTATGAAAAAGAATAGTAGAAAGAAAAAGAAAAAAAAACAGGGAGAAGGTGAATTGAAAGACTGGGTTTTGAATAGAATTTGGAATTTATTTTGTAAGCAACAGGGAATCATTGAAGGTTTGGGGGACAAGAGTGACCTGAATCCTCAGCCATCAGCTGAAAGGTTCACTTGTACCAGTTCTGCTGAGCCAAGTCCCAGAGCAGACTTGCCTGTTTAGACAAGAGCTGTTAGAGGGGTTTTTGGATCCAGTTTGACAGAAAGTCCAATGACTTGAACCCTGAAAGGATTCAAAGTGTGGGAAGTGTTAGTTCATCTGCTTGAAGGACATGGGCTCCATTGAAAAATACGGGCTCCTACTGGAGCAGATGTGATTCCCCTATTTTTTACAATTATTTATTTATTTATTTATTTATTTGATACCGGGAATTGAACTTGGGATCTTGCGCTTGCAAGGCAGGAGCCAGAACCACTGAGTTAAATCCCTGGCCCCTAAATTTTGAAGATCAAACACTATAGACACATAAATTACACGGCCAATTCTAAGGTTTGTCTAAATAAGTAGATTCTAATTCCAAAGAGTGTTATTGTCAGCACATGACCACTGAATTTTGGAAAGCATCTATTAGTGAGAAAGGAACTAGCGCATCGGGAATCACTGCTATCACTGCTTGGGCGTGGAGAGCTACAGAGGCGTGAAAGGCTTCAGTAGATGCCTGAATCTAATGCTAGAAAATTCAGAGACAGTTAGTATCAGATTCTGAATAGATGTAGTTGGTTTCTGACTGTGGTTTTAGCTCAAATACAGAGCAGAGGAGATGTAAACACAAGTCTGTGTGTTAAAAGCCTAATAATTATAAATTCACTATAAGACAACATGCATGAAGCTTACAAAAATGCTTATTTGGTCTGAGAATGCACCAGCAGAAAAAGACTGTCAGGTGAGTGCTGAGCCCCCAACACATGGCAGGCAGCCTCAGCCTGGCCTTATAATTTATGGGTCCAGGAGCTGCTAACTGATTCTCCCTCGACCCACCATCCTTTTCTCTTGTATTCATTTTCTTTCTTCATCTTTTTCTGTTGTGTTCTGTCTCTTTCTTCTGCATCTGTTTCCTCCCTTGATTCTTTGCACTCCTTCTTCTAACCTACCAATATTTAGGGACACACCAAAAGAAAGTACGTCCACTTTAGAAAGCTAGAATGTGGAGAAGCTCCTTGGGGGCCAGGGATCTGGACAGTGGATGGTTTGCGAGACACCAAAGGTGAAAGAGTTTCTTCCTTGCATTTCCCTTAACAGTGCTTATTCTCTGCTACTGTGATTTAGATGTTTTCCTGCTTAGAAGGAGGAAAATGGACTAAATGGTAGTTTGGTTTTCTTTTGATTATCCAAATTCTATTATTTGTGATAATTACCATCATCAAGTGTTATGAATTAGTAGGCCCCTGAACCAAAAAGGAAGAATACTTTGAGATATTTTAAATGTCTTTCTCCACCCAATTATGCAATTTTTCATTAACAATGTGGCACTACAAATTATGTGATTGAATTAGCGATAATGAAATCCTATATTTATTATTAATTAAAACCAAAAAATGAATTCTGATTTTTTTTCCTGTTCTGAGATATTCAGGACAATAGTCAAGTAGCAATGACAACTCTACGCTCCCTACTCCTAACCTCCCAAATGGTAAATATTTATAGATCTCCTCTAGAAAAGGGAGGCTGCCACAGAGATGTGGTGTCATTAATTAGTAGCCTACTTTGGTTGTCAGGAAACTGAGATGGAGATATTTGTGCCATTAATGATTTAATACCCAGACTGTGTAACGAGGGGAAATTACAATCATATTATAGCAGTCAGCCAGCTGTATCTCTTGCAAAAGCCTTTTAGATTTGTAAACAAACCCTCTCCTTTTTTATTTTTAAACAAAAGCAGTTTCTCCAATTTATTTCAATGTTAACATTCAGTATTCTAAAATAAGTAGCTAATGTGTTTAGGCCTAATCTCAATGGTGTAATTCTCATTTGCCTGCTAGCTAAAAACTGATGGCTTAATGTTAGGAGGAAAAGATGAGAAAAAAACACTCATTATGCACGATGGGTCTGGTATATGCTCAGGCATTGTGTGGGAAAATAAATAATGCCTGAGTTCTGCTTTAAGGAGAAAAATAGATTGACAGACTCATGAGCTATTAGAGACCAATTAAGAGTTAAAGTGTGGAGTATTTTTATGACTTTCATTTAACAAACACAGATTGGGATATCAGAGCCATGCAGTAAATCCACAGAAGACATTTCCTGGTAACCTGCTATGACCAGCAACATGCTGGTGCTCAGAGGAATAAAAGGAAAATGTAAAGAAATGGAATTTTTTGCTCATCAGCTTTTCATAAGCTAACTTCACTAATGGAAGCTGGGGTTAAGACTCATAAAATTCAGACAGACAATCACTGGTCATTCGAGAGATGCAAATGAAAACAATGCTGAGATTTCACTTTACCCCAGAAAGAATGGCTGCCATCATGAAATCAACGAATAATAAATGCTGGTGGGGCTGTGGGGAAAGAGGAATACTGCTCCATTGCTGGTGGGAGTGTAGACTGGTGCAACCACTGTGGAACTTAGTATGGAGAAACCTCAAAGAGCTAGTACTAGAAGTCCCATTTGACCCAGCTATTCCCCTGCTGGGTATCTTTCCCAAAGAATTAAAAGAATCATACCACAGTGATATATGTACACCCATGTTCATAGCAGCACAATTTGTAATAGCTAAAACTTGGAAGCAGGCCAATTGCTCATCAACTGGAGACTGGATAAAGAAAATGTGTTTTTTTTTTTATAAAATGAGTACTACTCAACCATAAAGAATGAGAATTTAGACACATTTATAGCTAAATGGATGCATATTGAGGCGATACTCTTAAGTGAAATAAATAGGACACACATGTGTAAATACCAAATAGTTTCTCTAGTGTGAGAAATTGAAAATATAAATAAGGACTAAAAGATATAATAGATAATGTGAAATAGGAAGAAAAAGGGCAAAGGGGAAGGGAAGTATGAGTGGTAGGAGAAAGGAAAGAAGGGAATGGAATTAATATGAGAAAATGAAAAAATGGAAACAAGGTCTTTGTAAATAGGGAGGGATGGAGGGATTGAAGGGAGGGCAGGGGAAGGAGGAAAAAATAAGAACCAAGAGAGATTATGTAAAGGTGCAAATTTCCAATGATGAATGTCATATTTATACCTAAAATATACCAATAAAATTAATAATAAAAATAAATTCAGATGGATGAATCACTACAGTTGGATTCAACATCATGCACTTTAGCGTAACATATATACATCCCTTCCCTTCCCCTCCCTCCTTCCCTTCCTTGCTTTGTGGAAGACGACAACCGCCCTAAGGGCTGCAAAGTGTGGGCAAAGAGCACTGCATCCTGAGTGAAGCCCAGTTGGTGGGACAGGGCGGTGCCCCCCATCTCTTTTGGCTGAACCTCAGCTTCTTTGCCTGCTCCTTGCTTTTGAAATTCCTGTGAGGCTTGAAAGCGATGCATATAGTAGTGTAAATGAATGAGAGGAGAATGGTTACAATAGAATCAACAACAAAAATCCCTGATGCTGATGTGTGTACCAAAACTCTTACCACAGAACATGTGATTCTCTTGGAGATTAAAAACCTACCACTTTGATGTCAGGTGGACAAATTTATATTTACAAGATAATTACATTTTATGGCCTTAAAATGGCAGGAATTCAAATGAAAATGGAAATAAATTAGCCAACTATTCGGATATTTTAATGAACCAAACTTTAACTCTGTTAATAGACTAGCCAGATGAAGCCAACACATTTTAATATATAACTAATTTTAATTAAAACTTACAAATTAGAGAATTGGACCTATGAATAAATTCTCAGAGACTCTGTCACTCCCCAGGTGTCTCTTAGTAACCTTTCTGAAGTACATTTTGGGGGCTTATTGTTTCTTCTACCTATGCTGGTCTTGTGTCCTCAAGAGGATTAAGAGCTTCTGGCTTCCAGGGGTCTCTTGGGCAATACGCAATGATGGAGTAGGGTGAACTCACCATACTGCTTGTATTTGGTATGTCCCGAAATCTGTCCAAAGTCTGAAATTTCTGATTTAGCTCCTGAAACAGCTCCATATGCCTCTTCCTTGTATGCATGACCTTCTGCAAAAGAGGACAGGGTGGTTCTCAGGCTTAATTTGACATGTATATTTTTAAGAAGAGGTCTAATGGTTTCATTTGATAATAAAGAAAAATCAAATGTGGCAGGAACTGGAGCCCCAAAAGATAACACAAATGGGAACAACATGCACCAAATCCTTGTTTCTTACTCATCATTTCTTGAAAAGGAAGAATAGGCTTTGTTTTTTCTACCTACAAGATTACCAAAAAATTAGTTTTATTTCTTGTGGGTACATTAAAAATGTAGCAGTCATTCCTGGAGAAGATTTCCATCCCTCCAAAGTTTAATCTGTTTCACAAAAATTGTTATAATAATATTTTGAACATGTTTTAAAAATTTGGAATTGTAAAGAACCTGATTCCCGGATGCTCATCATGGGAAATATTACTTTTTTTATGTTTTATTTCTATAAACACTAAAATCCTACCTGGCTGTACTAAAGCGGGTATAGAATCCCAGCCCCTGCCATTAAGGCTGACTCAAGGCACTAAAGTATCTGAAATATAGGTTGGATCTAAAACCTTGCAGCTTCCATGTGAATAATGATTGAACTTGCAGAAGTAAAATCTGACCCAGAGGTTTCATATAGTTGTTTATGAGGTGGTACGGAATCTTAACAATTAAGATTCACAGCATAAGGTGTGTGGTTATGGGCTTCTAAAATCACAGATACAAATATGTCATGCTCTTCATCCCTGGATACATTGTTTTCTGCCAACTTCATTATGACTCAACACATGGAATCATAAATAAAAACGATCTTGGGGTAAGTACCATGGGCTGAGTATTTAAGAGAGCATTAACGAAGAGCTATATAGTAAGTTTCTTGTATTTACAAGTGCTGTTTTACAGGAGAAAATGTCTTTGTCAATTTTGATTTTGTAAAGTTATGATTAGCATTTTGATAATTATCCAAGACTATACCTTCTTGTTTGCATAAGATTTTACAGCATTTTAAAACATATCCTTCATAACTCACCATTTGCTCATGTGGTTTGCATAGGTATATGAAAGCTAAGCTATGATTTGAACATTTGGTCCATTGCTTTAATTAACAAATGTTTTTGAAAGTAAGGATTTGTTTTCAAAAAGAAATATATCTTTGGAAGAAGATCATAATGTTTGATTTTCTTATAAAAAGATGTTTTTAGAGAATACTTTACTTTCTTGAAGGAAAACAGAGCAAAAGAAAAAGGCAAAGTGAATCTATAACATATTACAAAAGCCTGTTCTCTCCTATGCAATTTTTAATTTCCTATATTTAATGACTATGTCCACTATCAGGCTAATTTCTTCTATTTTCCCTAGCCTACATTAAGCAAGAGAATTCTGCCATTTTAAGTCTTGCAACGATCAATTTCTGTCTTTGCTCCCTTTGTTTCTTAAGAGTTGGCTGTTGAGTCAGGTGGTTGAGGAAATGAACATGGGAACATTACTAATGATGGGGCCATGAAACATGGCAAGCAATTATAGAATGATCAACTTCCCCTCAGTTTTGAGTAGAGTACATGAAGCAGATTTTCAGGACTTACAAAGAAACACTGGGGGAACCTAATTTGACTGCTGAGGGCTGGTGGAGATGTATGAGCAGGAGGGTTCAAGTAAGCGAGTCAATGGAGAGAACTGGTGACACTGTAGCCACTGTAGCTGGCAAATGTAACTCAGTACATTCTGTCTCCAGGGAGATTGGAACTTCCCTGCTGTACCAGGTCCTGAGATGCTTAGTAAAATATAGATTTTTTTTTTTTGGTCACAAGGCATACTTTAAAAAGGGCTATTGTTAGATACTGGCTCTGCCTCTAACAAACAAATTGTATTTTCATAGTAAGGAGATTACTACATAGAGTGAGATACTTCTTACTACATGGTTTCTCTTATGGTGCACTGGGAATGATCCCCCTGCTGACATTTCTCTAGGGATCTTTCACATGTCATTTAATATATATTTGTTAACACTCAATATTCTGCCACATATCAGGGTAACAATAATGAAAAATATGATTAAGTTACTGCCCTCTAGTAGCTTAAAGTCTAACAGGACACGGGAATTTGCTGCATAGTAATTCAAATAAAAAGAAATCTATAGCTGTGATAAAGAAAACCTGATTCTGCTATGGGAGTTATAAATTGTTATGATAAATGCAAATAAGGCAGTCCACAAATTTTTACATGCATGAATTTGAGTTGAAAATTCTTAACTTAGTTATTCCATGATCTTTTTTGTCTGTTCGCTCTTCCATTTTCTATAATTCAGAGGATGTCCAGTTCAATTTTTAGTTGTATGCCTGAATTCCCTCTCTTCAATAAGATTTTCTGAGATATCTGATATCAATGGCAAGTACCCATAGTTTGAGACAGGCATCTGGTTTTGTTTTCTGTGCAGCCTTCATTTGACCTTCATCTTGTGAGAGGATCTTGACTTTGTTTTTTTGGGGGGGGGTGATTTCATTTTCTATGTTCCTGGAAATGCCAGTCAAAGTTCCTACTGTCCCTGGCTAAGAGCTAAATTATTCCATATCCTTCCAACAAAGTTCTTTCGTTTGTTAGCAAAGTCTCTTCATAAATTTTTTTTTGCAGCCAAATAACCACTATTATATGAAGTACATTTAAGATACAAAGCAAGGGTCGACTATGTCCCACTGGAAAGGGAGATACGTGAACTGATTAGAAGTTTAATGATCATATTCTGATCAAATAAGCAGTACTGATTTTGAATTGGATGGATTTTACTTTGAGGAATTGGATCACTAAGACATATTAAAAATTATACAGAAAAATAAAAAGTTATAATTGTTACCAATGTTATATAACCAAGAAGCATTTTGAAGTATTTCACTCACATAGGTTCATGAAAGCTATTCCAAATTATAAAGCTCCAGGGTCCTAAAATGAATATGGAAGCAAATGAAAAATTTGGACGCTGAAATATGGAGCCTTTCCTACTTCAAAAAACAATCAAAAATCTATCCTCATGCCAGATAATCATTCTAATTTAAAACTGTCAAGTAGGCATTGCTGGAAATCACCATAGAAACGATCACCTGGGATTCTGGCAGAAGTAACACATTAGAGTGGTCACCTGGGTCCCGTCTCTGACAGGGGCTCAGTTTGGTGTTTCATATGCAATTCCCTTTGTTCATAGGCTCCAGTATGTGTTCCAGCCTTTACAATGAGCCAGTCTCCACTGATAAGAACAATGCTTTCATGCTGAACATTGCATAGTTTCCAACCCAGAAATATTCTGGGATGAAAACTTTGCTATGTTTAAGTAATAAATGAGGTTCCCCTCATTTATTTACTTCTATGAGTTTTTATTTGCCTTGGATGGTCTTATTCATTTAGATATTTTCATTCTTATAAATCTTATTTGTCCATGTCAGTGACTATTTTTGGAACTTAACTTTAACATTTATGCTTACATTTTTCTTTCTTTTGTGATTTAAATGTCCCGTTTCTCAAAGAAACTGACTTCTGTGGAAAACTCAGTTTAGAACTGGGTTTTCTAAAATCTTGTAATGATGATGATAAAATGGTAACACATGTGTGTTTTCTATTTACGTAAATGAAGATATATTCTTGTTGGCAATATCTATACAAGTCAGGTTTCTTTCATTACCATGCCCATTAAATATTGTAGGTATGTTTTGTAATAAAGGAAAGTATATGATAATGTTTCTCTCCATTCAGATTAACATCACACAGCAGTTTGTTTGAAGTTATGTATGAAATCCCACCCCAAGAAGACTACCAACCTAAAGGCATGGAAATATTCTCATCTTAGAAGCTGATTTCAGAGGACTCTTTTCCTTCTATTTACATTTTGTAATTCAAGAGAGGTAGACTTTTCAACCCTTTAATTGTTGACAGTAGAGAAAAAGTGGTAAGTTGTGAAGCACTTTCATATATTTCAAATATTAGAGAAAAATGAGGATATAAAAACCTGAACGAGTATATATTGTGCCCTAGGAGCTCTCTGAGGCCCTTTAAATACTCGAAACATGCCAAGTCCATTAGATCTGGACATTTTATATTGAGATCTCAGTCCTATCACTTTTGATTAGTGTAGTCCTAAACATTAAATCCAATCTTCCTTTGGTCTCAGATGTAGCAATCAGACTTAAAAACAGAGTTATTTTGAAGATTTAAACAAAAAAAAGGATCTAAAGCCTTTATCATAGGACTACACTGATAAGAAGCCCTTAAAATGACAGCTTTCTTATCTTTCTTAATCCTTACAATGGCCCTGGGAGGTGGGAGCGATCCTCTTGATCATCTTCGTTTTACTGATTTAGGAACTGCAGCTCAAAGAGGCTAAGTTTCACAACCTCCTACAAGGGGTGAGAGAGCTAAATTCTTTCAGAATCCCAACTCAACACTCTTTGCAGGATGCTTTCTCACATGTGTCCAATAGATTCTCCTTGTAATTATGCCCTGTTGAGAAGGAAAATGAGACCCAAGGGTCTCGGATATGTTGGTACCCTCTGTAATAAGCCTGTGAACTCTATGGATATTGACTACCCTGAAACAGTCTCATGATACTACAAGTACCTCTGCAGGGGCTGGTCACATTGTGTGAACATCTATCACATAGGCAATGACTCATTCATCGTTGTATTCCTGACACAGGATGGTGCCTGGTACCCAACAGGTGCTTAATTAATGTGTGCTGGGTAAATTAAATAAATGAGGTAACATAGGTATCTAGGTAAGTAAAGCACCTGGACATGGAAGGCTATTATATATTTATACATTATACAAAAGGTCTTCTCCTTTCAAGGAGGGTTCATTTTTTTTTTTTCTTTTTGGTACCAGGGACTGAACTCAGGACCTTGCGCTTGCCAGGCAAACAGGGTGCCACTGAGCTAAATCCCCAGCTCAAGGAGGGTTCATTTTAATGGCCCCAGATAGGAGCCCTGTCTCCTCATGCAGTGTACCCTCATTTTCCATGTAAGTGGTTTTCAAAGGACCTATAGGTGGGCTTGGGACAAACTGTTTAGAAATTTTCACTTTTAAATTCAGATGTGAACCATGGAGTTGGGCTTAAGCCTGAATTACAGATAAAATGTATATTACTACAGATGGACTCTTGAGGCTAAGAAAAATTGTTAGCGAATTCTGGAGAATCTCTTCATCATGAACCTTAGAATATAGAACTTAAAACTTTCGTGCTAAAAGGACTTTAGAAACCAATTTGCCTAAATCACCTTTTCCATCCTCAGAATTTTATACACCTATGCTGCCATTGCCATACCACTGGGATAAACCTGTGATTACTTCTTCATTACTGCTTTCCATGAGTCCTCTCTCCAGAGCGGGCTTTTGAATACTGGTCTTAAGTGAATGTCAAAACTTCTCTTAACGAAGAAATGCACATTGAAGGAATTAATACTAATTCTCAAAACCATACTGTAAGAGGGGAGTGCCTTAGGTTCCTGTCCTTCCCTAGACTTTCAACGTGACCATAAGACCGAACCTGGGACTCCATGGATAATGCCTGAGACTGTAGTGTCTGTTTCAAATATGTTTCTATTTGAATACAAATATATGTAAGCCTTCAACCAAGCAACGAGTCTGAAGAAAAACAAACAAATGACTAGTATATTTTTATGCTGTCATTGTCAATCTACAGTAAACTTGGCTCTAAATATATAATTTTGCAACAGTTTTAATTTAGTGATATACAAAAATGGATATAGCTTATAACTCAGTTGCTCAAAATTTGCCCTCCAAAGTGCCTTCTAAAAGTCTTCTAGTGGCTTAACAGGGTGCACCTATTGCTAGGAGTCTAGGACAAAGAAGGAAGGGGCCTACTATGAGCACGACTGTTTTTTTTGAAATCTTATATTTTACATTTAGGAATTAGTAAAAAGTTTATCTTGTGTGTTGTGGTTTAGCTGCACTTGAAGTGATAATTAATATAACATAATTTATCTTACTTGATTAGGTTCCTCTAATTCTTCCAGTGGAAATTGAAATCCCATGGAGATGGACCACAATTAGTTTGCATCTTTGCTTTCTCTACCTGCTGCCCCCACCACTGTCCCCTAGCTGGGGAAGCATGAATTAAGTCGGCGTCAGGGGCTTGTCAGAAATTTCAGAAAAATCATCCTAAAATGTTTAAAATGGAACCAAATTCCAATGGAAGAATGTCATAAATCTCTGTATTTCTGGAAGAGAAAATTTAAAAAATTAAGTATTTATAGGAATCCCTTGAGCTCTGTTTCAACCCGACAGGTAATTTAAGTAGCCTGCCTAGACACCTTAATACCAATATATTAAAGTGAACTCATTTTAATTAGATGAGATATTCCCCGCTTCCCTGGTTTTGTTACTGGTGCTGAGAGAAACTTAATCTCAAAATACAGAGTCATCATTTTTCCTGTTCTTTCACTCTATGCTCAGTGAAGTACTAAATGCCTGGATTCTACCTCGACAGGGTCGCTTTACCACTTCTCCTACTTCTTTCCTTACTTTCTTCATCACTTCTTTCCTAGATTTGCCACTGCCAACTGGTATTTCAACTTCCTCTTTTACCCTATCACAAGCTATCCTCCCTATCATTGACACATTAATCTTTCTAAAGCTTAGATTATAACAGCTTTTTGTAGCAAGCTCCTCCTCCTGGGGTGCAAGGCATAGATTTTATATTAACATCTCTTGGTTTATTTCTCCTCCCATTGTGCCCTGCTTAAGTGAATTTTGATTTGAATCTTGTTTTTTGAGCACACCATACATTAGCCAACTCCCATGCCTTTTCCTCCTCCTGAAATTTCCACCTGCCATTTATAACCTCCTCCAGTTATATTTGTCAAATGTGGCTACCTTTGAAGTGCCACTTCCATATCTGTTCGTCCTCTACACTGTGTTCTGATTTGACTTAGACACAGTGGTTGACAATTCTTTGTTAAAGCAAACTGAATTGAAAAATAATTTAGTTTTTGAAGAAATCATTCACTCAACAAAAATTTGTGGAATATTCACCATAAATCAGGAGTTCTGCTCGAAGCTGGGAACATACTTCAGTATGGCATTTGGTAACAGAGCATAGAAATTTCACTACTGAATGTTTCTGTATAATTTCCAGAAAGCAAGAATTAGTATTTCACCATTTTAAGACTAGTTTAGCATTTGCCCTATTTATCTTAGGAGTGCTGAGTTATCCTGAAGATTGTTACATTAAAGGGCTTTTTCCCAGGTCTAACACTAATTAGCCACAGGAGTTTTATGAATATGTGAGTTGACAGAATATTATTATTGCATGGAACCTCTGGGGAGTGTGTCAGGTTTAAGGCCTGAAGGGAAGGCACTTTCAGGGGTCCACAAAGTAGTCTACCATTGGCAAAATGTCCAAGTTAGTCATCTTCTGGTAAAGCCAGCTGGGTGTAGAAGAATGTCAGGAATCTCGACAAAAATCCAGTTAATTCAGCCTCGGTTTAAGGGGATGGGGACCTAGACTCTTCTTCAAGGACCATCCACAAATTTAAATTGTTTCAGTGTTGCAATCTGGTAACAATTGTTCTGAACAGAATCCATGAGGTATCTGCCACATCCCTGTAATAGCACTTGAGACTAAAGGGGGCAGCACCAGTTGACAAGCAAACAGTAATGTCTGAAAGCATAGATCCAACACCTAGAGTTGTGTGCAGTAACTACAGCAGTTAAAGAACACATGTCTGGGTTCTTGCTTGGCAACATTTCTCCACTGTTAGCAAATATTTTGTTAATACTGTGATTTACTGTGTGGAATACTAGGCAAGAGGTAGCAGTTGCCATAGAAAACAGATAAAAAATGAAAACAGAACAGTTTTTCTAATGCCCCCAGTGACAAAGTGTGATCAGATTTCCTTTCAGGGCCTGTGATTACATAACTGATGGTTGCACCAAAGCTTCATTTTAGATCCGGGGTTCTAGTGTATTTTGTCACTGATTCCCAGTGGGTTGATTTGTACTTCTTTTCCTTCATAGTGACATAATAATTTATTGTTTTGTGAAATCTCACACACACACACACACACACACACACACACACACACACACGCAATGTATGGTCCTCTATGTTTGGCTACCTAAAGCATTAACAGAAAAAAAAAAGAGCCCTAAAGTATCTGTCCCTTAAAAGGCACTGAAGTTTATAAAAGTGAAGATTACTGAATAACGTCATTGGAATTGATATTACTGAGACTTTTATGCTAAAAACGTAGACACAATGAAATATATATTCCATGCCAATTTACCACAGTGGAGCTGTGTCATAAGCTACTTAAACGGTGATGTCAGATTCTGTAATTATTACCTTGTATCTTTTAGTTTGAGTTATTCCTGAAATTTTTTTCCCTTGGGCTCTTCAGGATAAAGCCATTGTTCACCATTGTGGCCAATAAAAACAAGTAAGTCTCAGTTTTGATACACACTGTACATTGTAGAGCTACAACAGTCATCTACATAAATGAGATGATTGAATTAGGAAATTCCATGTTCCAGGAGGGCTCTGTAATTTTGGAAATATCAGTTGAGAGTACTGAGTTCAATGTATGCATCACAAGAGTGCAAATATGCTGGCAAAATTTATACTATATTATATCCTATTATGTCAGCAGGCTATGAATCATATTCAATTATCAAGAAGCATAAGTGCATTTTATGTGATGCTTAAACATCACTAATTTTGTGCTTAGCATAAGCTGCTTAAATGGTATGATTTTAGTAACTTCTAACATCAATATTACAGCACCAATATAAATTCAATGTAAACTGGAAAATGGAACTCTTCATCTTGTTTATATCTGTGAAAAGACATTTACTAAGCACAGGAGTGCATTGAACAAACATTGCCTACTGGAAAAGCAAATCTGAATGTACCGCAGAGAAACTAAATTGCCAGAATAAGAGCACAGAGCAAAGCCTCCCTAACAAGCCTAAGCATCCTCACAGGAGGTCTCCAGGTAGGCACTGATGAGAAGCCAGGAAAACTCTTAAGTATAAAAGTTAGGACACTGGCATTCCTTCTGACCCTCCTGACAGACGGCCTTGGCCAAGGTCAGCTGCACCACTATCTTAGCATTTATGAAACAGGCCCTTCCCCATCTGGGGGAACTCAGCATAACTTACAGGAATTAGAACTTTAACAGTTTTGTCTACAGCCATCTATACAGCATGGATTCAAATTTAAAATTTGACTTATTTAATGAAACTTAGTAGGAGACCCGTATAGCCACACAATTAATACATTAAGTAATTATTGATTTTGGATCAAATAGTTAAAAACATTATAAAATAATTCACGGACACTTACCTCAAAGTCAAGGTCTGAATATCGTGATTTTCTTCTCTGTTGGAGTTTTTTAAAAAGAAGGAGAAAATCAAGAAAGTTATATTTAGTCATTCAAACAAAATGAAAACCATTATTTTCATTAAAGATAATCCTGCTTATTTGTATTATATGTCTTTCTTTCACAAAAGACACATTTTCTGTTTTTTTATTTCAAAATATTCCAAATTTATTATTTCATTTTCTCCTCAAACTTCCTTTAAAATTGAAGAATGTAATAATATTGAATATTTTTAATCTTGACTTCTTAACCCTAGTTTTCAGTAAGGAGAGGTGTTTCCTGTGAAAATTCACACAAACATTTCACTCTTACTTTACAGACATAGAAGATTAAGAGTTTTATCAGAAATATAAACTAGCTAACTGGAGACCTCTCAGCAATCAATACCCAGATTTTATTTGCACCAATTCAACTTGACTTTTGTCTAAGCTCCAAGCTTTGTATACATCTTGCTCATACATTTCCCCTCCACAATATGAAAGTCCTTCTAACTGCTAGCCCTGAGAATTAAACTATTCATTCTAATTCTGTTACACGTATAACAAATATTCCACACTCCAGCAAAATGCTTCACAGAGTTCTTCAGTGGGTTCCAATCTGTTGAACAGTTTCCAAATCCAGTTACAGATAAACATGCATTAATGAAATAAAGTAATTAGGCAGGAGGCCTGTTAGACTCAGGAAAAATGATTAAAATGAAATTAATGCCATCTCGTGTGATGATACAATTTTATAATATTAACACGAGGGAGGGATTCTTAGCATCTGCTTGAGGAAGCCTGTGGGGTCTCACAATGGATGAGGTATAGAGGGAGATGCCTGCCACGTGTGTCAAAAGCCCTCCAAACTTGGAGAGAATAAAGCAAATTCCTGACATAGTTTCATTGTTTAATTTTGATTTTTTTCTTAGAGTGGGGATGAAACACAGGAAAAATAAATAAATATTTAAAACTAGATCTCAGGCTCACTGACTTAATGGGACGTCACCCAAACAGGTGAGAGACTCCATTCTCCACTGCACCTGCTGAACATGAGAGACAGAAAAGCTTGCATGTACTTTACTGAAAACCATGACAATTTCTTCAGGTCAAGTTAAAATTGTCACTGTAAACCCAGAACTACTCTTCAAAGTGTGTTTCAATAAACCGAGAGAGCTATGTCAAAAAAAGGGCTTTTTAAAAAAAAACCCAAAAAACCCCACGAAAGTTCTGAAATAAAGTTATTTTAGTAAAGCTGCTTAAGATTAGAATCCAGCCTCTAAGTACAATCAAGGAGAGAATTGGAGAAATGGATTCATTCAGTGGAAGCTCAGCATGTTGATCTCCTTCGCTCCTTTTCTCCAGCAGCACCCTACACGCCCCCTGCTGACATAACCCCGCCCTCCTTTGCCATCTCCCTGCTACTATTGTTATCCAACTCTGTTGTTTAAAAGTCAGGCTCCGAAACACTGCACTGCTCTTCCCTGCACTGTGCCAGTTTAAATGTCAGCGTCTCCATGCTGCTCTTGGAGGCTTTGCCTTCTTGGCACCGTGACTCAGCGGGGAGCTTTGGTACACACACATTCAACAAAATTCTTTAATACAGCAAAATTCAGGTATGAAAACATTTAGCTTTAAGCAATTATTATTAAGAAATGAGTCATGAGATTTGCATTTCATTTGAAAATTAAATAGTGGAACTTATTTAAAAGGTTCAGTTAGCTAGAAGAACTGGGGGCCCTTCTGCTGCAGGCGTGGAGGAGTTCCCTGTTGCCAAAGTCCCTATGAGCCATATGTGGCCCTGATCATTTCAGAAGGCGAGGCTGTGTTGCCTAAGAATTGGAAACATGAAAGGTACATATTGCTAAAGGGTCCATATTACAAGAGCAAGAGCAAACGATGGGAACCTAGAAGAATACTATAGAGACCGTGCTCCTGAGCACAGAAATCACCTGTGTCAGTGTGGAATATGGAAAAGAAGTGGATACTGTCAAGACTTGTGTCTGGAGGTCCCCCAAAGCCTCATGCAGTCATCCGGCTTTTTCAGAGGTGGCTGAATCTAGAGTGTGTGGCTGATTCATGGTGCAGTGCTAGGCCCAAGGACACTAGGATTAAGGGCGTGAGTCTTACCCACCCATAGTAGCCTGGGTAAGACAAAAGGGGCAGAAGATCTTACAGTCCCTTGTTACTTCTACTACCATGCGGGTGCCATGAACTGTTTCTCCTTTGTGATGCCCCTCTGCTATGTGCTGCCCTGCCTTGGAGCCAGCCCAGCCGGTTATGGACTGAAACCTCTACAAACTGTGAGCTAATAAACCTTTCCCCTTTAACTTTGGGTGTCGGGTATTTTGTCTCACCAATGAAAGAAAAATAACACACAGATACAATCCTTGCAATCCTACAAATAGCGTTTTCTCTCTCTCCCTCTCTCTCTCTCTCTCTCTCTCTCTCTCTCACACACACACACACACATGCACACACATTTGTTTTTATTAAAATTAAATTTTAACATAAGGGTACAGCAGAACTGGCAGTCTTGAAGGCTTAGACTAAGGGATAAACACTGAAGTAAACAGATTTTAATGGCAAGAGCCTAAAGATAGAGAAGGCAGACAGAGATAGAAATAAAACAAATAGGTCTTAAAAACTGGAGAACAGAAAAATATGCCGGACATTTAGAGTCCAAAGGAGATGAACTCTGAGTAACTTTCTCCCTGTCTTCATAATACTGAGTGACTGTCTCAACCATTTAGAGACTGTAAAGTGCTTTCACATTTGAGAATGCAAGATGTTCTGGGGGACGTTCAGGGAAGATATTTATTATCCTCACTTTATGAATCAGTCAGAGGCCCAGAAAAGTTAAAATCACTTGCCCACTTCACATAGGAGGTAAGCAAAAGAGCTGGGACTCAAACACAGATCTTTTTACGATAAATCCAGTATCTTCTCCACTGTCTCTCACCATCTGCTTGGTGACACAGGATGATATTTTGCAGCCAAGATGCCTGTGATCCTTTGAGGATTGCTCCTCAAACTCACCAAGCATAACACTGAATGACCTAGGGAGCCCAACATGGGTAGTAGTGGGACTGAGATGCTTTCTAAGCATAAAGTAAGGTCAAGCAATTTACTTTTTACATGTCGGTTGTATTTTGAAGAAGATATTTTTTCCCAGAGAAGCTGTGTAAAATGGCTTAAAAATCATTATTGGAAATGGTTTATGCATAATGTTACTGTAACAAACAGTAGCAGACTTTGCCACCTCCAGATGTGACTCTCTCAAAGCAAAATCTAGCTGATTTAAAAGAAGTATCCAACACAGGGAAATGTGTACTATACAGGAAGAACTAGAATGCCCACTTCTGTTCACTTTGGTCTGTTTCATCTTTTGCTCAACATGGCGTGTATTTGAAAGTCTTTCAAGAACTGAAGATAGCTGAAAGTCATGCTGGGCTTATACATTTATTCAAACGTCCTCTGAGCTCCCTGGAATGCTACTGGAATGTTATGAAAGTGGTTAGAAAGGATGGTTCTATGCTTAAGAAATGGGAACCAACTAAAAAAAGTGATCAGATTCTAACAATTTTTCTGATTGGGTGGTAAGTAAAAAAATGCCACACATAAATTTAAGTCAGTGGGACATTAAAATATTTCATGATGGCATGAATTCTCCTGCCTGCATATCCCTTATTTCTCAAATAATTTGAAACAAGTAACTTCTTGTCATTATAGATGATATTTCTTCTTCCTGGTTTCTCATTTAAAACTCACCAGAACTTGTATTCTGTTCTTAACACTGCATTAAAATTTCTCTCTTTAAAGACCTCTAATGAGCACCATTTAGTTAAATATCAAGTTCCATGTCATCCTTGTCTTACTGGACTCAAAGCCTTTGGAAGTGAACCACTTCCTCTCTGAAACAGCCACCATCTCTCAGCCTCTTTCTCCCTCCCTTTCATTTACTGCAGCTCATTTTCAGGTTTCTTTTGATGTTTTGTTTTCTTTTTCATATCCCTGCTTTCTAAATTTTTTTTTCTTTTATTGGTACATTGTAGGTATACAACACAATTACATTTCTCATTAGGAATTGTACCTTTATATAATGTGTCTTGGTTCTTATTTTTTCCCCATTCCTAGCCCTCCCTTCACGCCCTCCACCCTTTCCTATTTACAAAGACTTTATTTCCATTTTTTCCATTTCTCATCATTTTTTCCTTTCCCTTCTTTCCTTTCCCCTGTGCCTCCCACTACCCCTACCCCTTTGGACCTTTTCTTCCTATTTTACATTATCGATTATTCATTCTAATCATTGGTACATTTTAGGTATACAATATAATGACATTCATCATTGGAAATTTGCACCTTTACATAGTCTCTCTTGGTTCTTGTTTTTCACCTTTGCCCAGCCCTCCCTTCAACCCCTCCAGCCCTCCCTATTTACAAAGATTTTGTTCCTATTTTTCCATTTTCTCATATTAATCCCATTTCCTTCTATCCTTTCCCTTAGCCCTCCCACTTCCTTCCCCTTTGCCCCTTTTCTTCCTATTTCACATGACCTGTTATACATTTAGTCCTTATTTACACTTTCAGTTTCTCACACCAGAGAAACTATTTGGTATTTACACATGTGTGTCCTATTTATTTCACTTAAGAGTATTGCCTCAATGTGCATCCACTTAGCTATAAATGTCTCTAATTTCTCATTTTTTATGGCTGAGTAGTACTCCATTTTATTAAAAAACCACATTTTTTTAATCTGGTCTCCAGTTGATGGGAATTTGGGCTGTTTCCAAGTTTTAGCTATCACAAACTGTGCTGCTATGAACATGGGTGCACATATATCACTGTGGTATGATTCTTTTAATTCTTTGGGGAAGATCCCCAGCAGTGGAATAGCGGGGTCAAATGGGACTTCCAGTCCTAGTTCTTTGAGGTATCTCCATACTGATTTCCACAGTGCTTGCACCAGTCTACACTCCCACCAGCAGTGGAGCAGGGCCTGCTTTCTAAATGTTGAGTTGCACTTCTTCTTTCGCATGCACTAACCTGGGGAACATAATTCATCCGAATGATTTTAATATCATCTTTTAAGATCCAAATGCTGTTGTCTTTCTGGTGTCTGTCCCACTATGGAGTATGTTGGCTCTCTAGTTAGCCAAGCAAAAGAATTAGGACTCACTTTACAGTTCCTCATCCTCCACATTACGGCTTCAGGACTTGTGCTCTCTGAAGTGAATCCCAATCTGCCCACTCATTTCCTTCTACACTTTAGCCACTCTAAAAGGTACTGGCATCTCTTGTCAGGAAGCCTTTACTAGTTCTTTGGCTTTCTGCTCCATCCCTTCTACAATTCCTGGTCCTTAACCTTCCTCCTCATTATCACCAAGGTAACTGAAGATTGGTGGGCTAGCTGGCCAGATGGATGGACGTGTGATCCTAACAGTCTTTTCCTAACAGCCCCCATGTACTTCCACTGTCCTATCGGCCCTGCCAAATCTTCTTGCTATTCTTTCTTCATTTCAAGAGGCTGTCTTGTAGCTACACAAGCTTTCTGATCATATAAGAGTATATATCAAGTTCTTGCCTAGTTCAGGAACTCTTCAATTGCAGTTTCTTTGGCCTGAAACATTCCCTTGCCCTCCAGTTTCTCACAAGTCATGTTCCCTTTCACCTGTATTTCACAGAGTATATAGCACCTCCAAATGTTTCCCAGGCCACTACATCGAATGGAGTCTTCCTTTCACATCCCATATCACCAAGCAAGCACACTGTTTTTAAATTACTCTTGTTTTGTTTAATGGCCAATTGCCTGTCTCTCCACAGAGTTTATTATCCATGGGTAGGATCCATGCATATCATAATCACTTTTATATTCCCAGCCTCTAGCCGAAGGTATGGCACAATAGTAGACCTTCACACAATCATTGATGGGCAATGGAAGGGGTGCTGCATGGCAGACAGAGACATTTCAAAAGAACGTGACCTTTTGCTTTTGTTTTGTTCTCCTTGCATTTCTCCAGAATACTCTGGGAGAATCTGGATAAGCAAAGGAACTAAATGCACAAAAGAAACCATTATAAATAGATTGAGTGAGCCAAGAGAATAAGACAATTTAGAGACAGGCAGGCTTATCACTGAGAGGGGGAGAAATTCTTTAGGATGATTTAAAAAGTGAAAACATGCAGCCCTGGATCAGGCTGCTCAGAGAAGTGAGTACAGGCATAGAGGCCACTTTCCACATTGAATTCTTATAAAATGATGAATAATTTCTCAGAGGGGCTATTTCAGTGTTGTGTCACTGTAAATTAGGCCGGACAAGATGCTAGGAGATTCATAGCAAGTAATAAATTCCACTGATGGATGAATGGCAATGACTGTCATTAAAAGTTTCTATTACAGGGTGAGCAATGAACTCTCTTACAAGGAGAAAGCTTTCAGAGCAAAGCCATTAAAAATAGCTGTGTCAATGGAGTCTGTGAATAATTAATTGCCTAAAATGAACTTTTATCCAAGCTAATTTTCTTGGTATGCATACATAAAAGCCAAAATTCCCTAACTTATGAGCAAAAACATATCCTTTCACCAAATCCAATGGGGGGGGGAATATATATTTGATGTTATACATGGTCAATTTTATAATGGTTTATTTTAGTGACAGTCTTCCATTTCCCAAGTGAGGCTGTCACATTTTGTCTAATATCCTAAATATCGATTTAATATGGCATTCAAGCTTCTCCACAGAAATTCAAGGCATAGCAGTAATGACAATAATACCTCAGCCTTACATCCAAAGCACTTTGTAGAATTTTCAAAAGGTTTTCATGTACATTATATAATTTGATCCTTACCACAGCCATAAGGGAGGCACCAGGGAAGTGACACTGTCTCTAAAATATTTACCATTCAAAACCATTATGTTGAAAGCTATCCAATTCATGCCCAAGAAAAAAGTGTGTAAAAATTTAACCTAGAATGGTATCTCAGTCCACTTGTTTATAAACTGAGCCAGGCTGCTCTGAGAATATTTTCAGATAACATAGGTAAGATTTAAGATTGTGCATAAATAGAAAAGCCAAAGTAGCAACACTTTGTGTTTTAGATAAAATAATTTTGTAATGTACTATTTATTATCAGTTCCTACAATGTTTTGGTTGTAAGAGAAATTAAGGCAAGATTTGCCAGGCAGACAATAGAAATCACTTAATGTATTTACATTGGAGTAAAAGTTCCACAAGAAGACAAGTGATGGAGGAGCTAAGAGGCAGCCCAGAGACATGAAGTAAGCAGGGGCTTGGCCTGAGAGGAAGCCAGAGTGCTTCCAAGCTGCAGAAAGGGAGATGGCAGCGCTGGGCTGGGGACTGCAGCCACAGGGTGCTGCCCAGAGCAGAAGGAGCAAGTCGAATTCTCCTGGGTCTCTGGCTTCTCCCCAGCCCCCAGTCTCCTGGCAGTGCTCCTACTGGCTGCGTCCAGGTGAAGTCAGTGATTAACCCAGAGTCATGAAGAGAGAAGGAGTGGAGAATGGATTGTGTGCTGAACAGGCCCAGGGCAGGCACGATGATAAGCTAATGCATACCAGTGTTTCAGTGATTCAAAACAACTACTGACTTCTCTCTTACACCTATGATTTTTGAGAAAAATAAACCAATAGGACTACAGCACAATCCAAGATTCAAACTAGATTTCAGATCCTCAAGTGTTTTCGAACCATGGCACCTCCCTTTGTCCCCTCTTACTCCATAGCAACAGCTTAGCTTTTTCCCTTTATACACACCATGCATTCAACACTTTCATTACTCAATGAAAGGTGAATGACTAATGTGCTGACGATAGTCGCATTCTTAACTTTAAGCAAAGCAGTTAAAGGACATCTAGGGCTGTAGCCTTTGTAAAAAACTCTACCCTATTATAAGGCAGTTATTCTGTCATCGTGGAAACCTAAAATCTAAAATTTTCAGAATTATTTAACAAGTGCATTCTGGGAATGAATATAGGAAAATATTGCCAGAAATGAGGAAACAAGATAAAAAGTGTGTTCATGGAGAAAATCTAGATAAGCTTTTATATCACAAACTTCCTGAATTAATTAAACATTTTATACCCAGTAACTGGGGCTAACTGAATAAAATATGTTGTATGCTGGAGGCTTTCCTACTGGCCTTACTTCCTGTCGGGGAGCCTCCCCTGTCCTTCACGTGCCTCCTGTCTCCTTAAATAAATACTTCAGCTCACACATCCACTCAAGTCTCTTTGGCTTCTTTTTTTTTTCTAACTCAATTCTTGCCTTTCCTCCCTTGCACTTTCCTCATAAATACTAAACTCTGTGCTATAACTTGTAATTTGCCCTCATTTATTTCTCCCCTTCATCTCTTTCCATGTCAGCCATGTATAAAAACCCAGTTCTCCTTGAATTAATGTGCACATCTTGATTTCACATCCTGGCTGTCCTGAGCAGCACCAGCTTCCCAGGATGGATGCACCTGCGGATTTCATCTCCCTTCTCAGTCGGGGCTGGGTGGGGGGCTGAAGGCTCCACGTAATTCTTATATTTACGTGCTTTTGTCCTCATATTCTCTTTCAAGGCTTAAGCCATCTCCTGACTACTGCTGCTCCCTGAAGTCCATGTACAGGCTCTCGTCATCCAGCTGCCTGTCCCCTATCATTGTCAGAATGTCATTTTCCTCACTAGCTGGACAGAGTCTAGGAGAGCTGACGGCTCTGCTTGCCAATATGTCACTCTGCTCAGAGAGGAAGCCATAGCACTGACTCTATCTTCTGGACCACAGTCCTATCTCTGGGATCTGCCAGCTGTATGTACTTCCAGTCCAAGGGCATTATCATTCATCATAAGATCAGGTGTCTATGGGGGTTCAAAAGAACTTTAAAGTCATCTTCATGCTGATGTCCAGGCTCACTACTGCCTCTTCTGGACAGGAGAAAATTGATCAGGACAGAACTATTCTGTTCCCGCACTTGCTATGCACTTGCTCTGTAACCTTGAACAAATGAGTGTATTCTGGAGATTATAACGACTTATCTATTGCACAGGGGTGGTATGGAAATAAATTAATTCACGTGTTAAGGTGATTTGAGGACCTGCTAATGAAAGATGCTATATAAATGCTAATTTTTATTATTCATTCTTACATCTATATATTATCTTTCAGTTGTCTCCTGAAATGGTCACCCTAAGCAATTACTATTAACTCTTAAAGAATGAGAATGAGGAGCTGAGCTTTCATTTGCAATCCTGAATTACATTCCTTTTTAAGATGTAAGTCTTGTGATCTCAGAGTAATTTAAATGCAGATCTTTTGGCTGAATCACTGTTATATATGATGCTCATACTTAATAATAAGGATTTAGAGATTTACAAAAATTACAAACAGAACGGAATGGTAGCTGGAAAATAAAGTTAATTGTTCAAGCACACATACCTTGAACAAATCACACTCAGCTAGGTTTTTAGGCATGTAAATGTTAAACACTTTTTCAATCACCAAAATATTTTAATGGAATTCCTTTCAAATCTCCCTAGCACCTTTACAAGGGCCATTCTACATGGAACACTCCCATTTGGTCAGTAAAGCACTGTTGGTATTGTGGTATTATATGCACATTCACTAGACATCTTCTTAAACATTTTGTGTTTTTAGATGAACACTTTTTAGTTTATGTTTATATGGTCTTTACTATAGCAGACAAGACAGTTTCTAGAATAAGAAAGTTACAATTAAGCAAACAGCTGTTCTACTAGTTCATGAGGTCAGAGTGCTTTTGTCCAAAAGTAAGGTCCAGCTGTTTTAGAGTTCAACTTGACCTCACTGCTACCATCCATGCCTTCTGTTCTGAGAGTGATTCTGACTTGGTTCAGAATTAGATTCAGAGTGATTGAATCCAACTTGATTCAGAGTGATTGATCTGACTTGGTTCAGAGTGATTCAGAAACCTTACTGTGTTTGAAGGTGATTCCAAACTTAGAACTTTTTCCTAGCTCCTGTGCATATCCCCATTTTGTTCTAGAATTTCCTTGACCTAAGGAAAACTTTAAAAATATACTATTCACCACATTTCTTTTTTCTCTCAGGATCTCTCTTCATTTTGGCCAAGTGGGAGGCATGCTTCGCAAAGTGGAGGAACATTTGTCTTTTGGACACAAGAACTACACACCATCGGCATAACTCTGAAGGGAAGGGCAGGCAACCAATAATGGTGTCTAAATAATGTCTTATGCAATAATTTACCATATTAAAAGAATTAGCAGTGTGTGTAAAAATGCATGTATTACATTGTGTACTAAATATATAAATCAGTAGCAGACTTATAGCAGAATTTCAAGATAAAGGATATAAAAGTTACATGCAAATCTGTAATAAGATATATGTCCATAGAAAATAAAATGTTATATTCCTTGAGTCTTACTTGAAAAATTCTAATACAGTATGAGTGACAGTGATAACTATTGACTGTTCTCTATATTATAGGCTGAAAAAAAGTCAAGAGGAGTTTACTACTGTTGCTATCTTATGAAGAACAAGTGTTATGTTATGTGGTTGGACCTTTTACCACATTTAGATTAAATCTTTCCTGAGAGTTGACAATTCACAGCCAGTAGTTTTCAGTGGTCATCATGCTGTTATAGTGAAGAGAAAAACCTTTACTTTGAACAAGGTTGAACTAATGTAATGATAATTAGGTTATAATTTGTGTGATGACAGAACTCAGAGAAATATTTCAGTTTGTTATTTTTCACAAGTGCCTTTAAGAAAAAGTCTAGATCTTGGTTTAAGTTACTAGATACTAGTTTACCCCCTAAAAAGGATATCTGGTACCCGAGAAACATCAGGGGGATCTCCTGTTATTTTTTAATTAGTGTCCCACTTGATTTCTATTATGAAAGACTTATGATTGATAGGTATCATTTTAAATATAGTGGGAAATCTTTATTTTTAACATCATCTTGAATAGGTGATTCTAATGCATTACTAGGAAAATCCTACACCCAGAACTGTAATCCCAATGTGCCACAAATTCTTACATGATATATAACTGCAAAAGCTAATGTGAGCCTTCTCCTCCAAAAGCAGTGATACAAGAATCAACTGACATTTCAAATATCAAGGAAAAATGTAACTTTCTATCACTTACCTCTAAAGAACTCATTGATATTGTCGATCCAGTTTCACTCCTTGATAGTCCTGCATTATCATCCAACTCAGCGGCCATGAAATTCTTCACAGCTGTGCGGGGCTCAAAGGGCAAATTCTGTATGTGTTCCTGGGGTGCAAGGTGTTGCTCTAAGTTCATATTGAACTGGTCCATTACAGGGGGATTCATATTGAATTCGGGGTTCACTTTGTAGTGCAATAGCCTTTCATGAGGCAAGGTTTCCATGCCAATATTCATTTTGCTTTCCTCTTTCAGGGATGGCTGGGTATTTACAGAACTCCTGGGCATTACAATATAGTCACTTTCCATCATTCTTTCTTGAGGATGGACTATGTCCATATCAGCCCCTCTCAAACTGTCATCCGTACACAAGTACACGGTTCTCCGCAATTCACTGTTCTCTTTTTTCAAACACTGACTGCTCAGCTCATTCATGCTCATGGGCATGTGTAGGCCTGTGGGCTGCTGGATGATGACTTTGGAAATGACATTTCCGGGCAAGGTCGAATAGCTCAGCCCTTCTGGGTTTGCTCCTTTTTCTTCTTCATCATCATTTAAAGAAATCCTGGAGAGCGTGCCTGTGATCGTGGCTGCCCGGCAAGGACCAATATCCTTGTGAAGAACTGTGAATTAGTACATAATAGTTCATGAAAGAAAGCGACTTTTTATTTCTATTATTATATGCAGTTGTCTCTTGTCTTCTAAACAACTGCCTTAACAAACTAAAAATATAACCCCTTAGATAATTATGCATGTACATGTTTGCCCACGGCCCACATTATAAAATCTCTCTTTATTGACTCTGCCATCCTCTTGTCAATCACAGCTTACTCACAGCTAAAGTGCATCTGAAAGTGGACCAATCAACTTCCCCAAATATCAGTGCTTTGTCCTCGAAAACTCTGCATAACTCTTCAGAGGAAAGGTAGATGGGCAGAGAAGTTTTTTTTCAATCAACCTATTCCAGAAGATGTTTATAAAATTATGCATATATTCAAAGGTACTTGACATTCACTTATTTACTTACTTATTGGCAGGCAGTACTGGGGATTGAACCCAGAGCCTTTGCTCTGAGCTACATCATCAGCCCTATTTTATTTTTTACTGTGAGACACATTTTCACTAATTCACTATGTTGCCCAGAATGGGCTCAAATTTGCTATCCTTCCACCTCAGCCTCCCAGAGTGCTGGGATTCTAGGCATGTGCCATCACATTCATCTTAAAGGGTTTCCCCATGAAGTGTTTCAGAAATTCTGTTCATTAAAATATTTCTTGAAAGAGGTGGTCAATGGAAGCTTCAACCCACTGGGAAGTAATCTCTTAAAAAATTGCACATGTTGAAGATTCATGTGCATTTATCCATTGGAGTTGGTATGGTCAAGGTAAATACAGGATTCAGAAGTATTCATCATAGTCAATTACATGTAGGGCAAAAAGTGATTTTTTTTGTGTGTGAAAGAATCCATAGTCTAAAATGCCCTCATGAAGGTGTTGAAATTGCTGAGTTTAAGCAGAAAAATAATTATACAAGTATTTGAAAATACCATTCTATATTAAAACTGAAAAAAACAGTTACTCAGGAAAAAAAAGATATAATTACTTGTAGCATGGAAAGGTAGAAAACGAAATACAATCCAAACAAATAAAAACCAGATTAATCAACAGAAGAGCTCAGAAATCTTTATTAAAATGTGTTTTAGCTTCTTTCCTTTTTTGCCACTGTATAAAAAGGAACTATGTTTTATGAAGAAAAGAGGCAGAATAACTTGAAGCATGCTTTGCTGTGAATAACTGTCAGGGTTTGAGCTATGAAAGAGTAAGTTTCTGAAAAATATTCTTGGTAATTTTGGCATTGAAAACACCTGGAATTGTGTTGTGGGAGAGTAGGTACGGCAGGTCCTTGGACAGCTCACTATCGACAGAGCAGAGCAATCACCATTTACAATTTCATTACGAACAGAGAACTGGAGAATGTTTGATTTATGAAACATGCAATGCCTCAGATATACTGAATTTTACCTATTATCCAATTTTCACATACAATCATAATAATTACGCATTCAAATAGAAGTTGTAAAATAGGAGTTTATGAATGTCTTAACCTATTACAAAGAAAAGCCTTTAAAATTATTTCAAGACATGAACCGTTGACATAATATGTACTGTTTTAGAGATATTGTGGCTGGTTATAGTGTTGCTATCTCCTTACACACCAAAAGTCCTGTTAAATATACATCCATGTATCTTTATTATACATAATGGAATTGTAGACTTCTTTTTTATTATTATTATTTATTATTTATTATTATTATTTATTATTTATTATTATTTGTAAAAAATGCAGAGTGATGTTTTAAGAAGCTACTTCTAAATCTCTTAAAATAATAATAGATCAGTAATGAATTGTGATTTCTATGAATAATTACACATGAAAATATTACAGGGAAAGTGTAATAAATTAATTCATATAATGATAATCAAAATACATTCAAAACATCTCCAAATTCAAGGAACAATATTCTTAGTCCTTATCTGTAGTAAAAAATTTTTCAAAATTTATAGCAGTACATTTTAAAGGCATGTTATGGGAACCTATCATATTGCATTAAGTATGGAGAGATAATTTTATACTTTTATTAATATATTATAGACCATAAAGGAAGTCTTGGTACTGAGAAAAAAATTACAGGGGGGTATATTTAATTTTGGACAAATATAACACGACCTACAGTCAAAACATTTTTAAAAAATTGTATAGCAATGGTTCCTGAAAAATGTATGTATTAAATATTTGGGGAAAGATAATTCTCCTTATTAAGTAGTGTTTACTCTGTATGAGACATATGCCTGTCTCTTAGATTTCCTTACAATCTGCACAAATTTTGAATATTCAACATAAACAAATCTTCACCTCCTACTCATTAAAACATAATGTTGAAATATGGCTTTTGAGAGAAATTATAATGAAGTCATTAAAAAGCAAAATGCAAACAAAAAAGAATCCAAACAAAAAGCACCTGAATATTTAGCCCAACCTGTTATAAACTCCAGCCCTTGGGGAAGCAAATTTCTACAGAATTTGGAGAAAGGTTTCTCAGAATCCATGCATTAGAACTTAAAATTGAATATATTTCAACATGGATAGATACCTCATGAAAGACTGGAAAAAAAAAAAAAAGGGCTCAATGAGATGAGCTCAGCTATGGAAGGGACTGATCAAAAATGAAAGCAGAAAATAAAAACACTAGAGGAAATTGCTTTCTAATTACTCAGTGGTACTAGCCTCTACTATGAATGCTTAATCCCATAATCCAATGATGCCTGGAGAAAACAGGCAAATTAACAACAGAGAACAACATGAATACAAGGAGGATGAGTCCACAACTTGGGGAAGCTGGCCGAGTACAGCAGTTACCAGCCTTCAGATGCATCCGAATGACTGAGTAGCTTGGAGAAATACGGGTTACTCTGCTCACCAGTTTCTAACCCAGAAGGGCTGGAGTAGTGCTTCATAATTTGCCCTTCCAGTGAGTCCCAGATGGTGCCAACTCTGCTGGCCTGCAAACCATGGGTTTGATATATATAGAGTTAAAGACAAAGCTGTCTGCTCTTCTTTTGGCTCCCTGCCATGGAGAACTGGAAAGACTACACTGAAAGAAGCTGTAAGGAAACTCCAACAGGGTTCAAGACTAGGAATTCACCAGCTACCTAATTGTCTTGAATGAATTCAGGTTTCCAGACCCAGAGAAATCACATTTCATCTGGGAACACACATGAAGAAACCGGCACCATGGGTAGCGATTTTTGAGAAATCAGAGAAGGTAGACAGAGCAAGGGGAAACTATTTTAGTGATCCAAAGAGGAAAACAGGAGATTCAGGAAACCAAATACTAATGATAGTGTGTCTCGACAATACTTTGTTAGAGTTTTCAACAAGAAAAGCAGATTCCTAGTACCTTGAATAGGGTACTGTGGGGGACACCAAATTAGAATAGTTATTTTACTACTCTGTTGTGACCATACTCCATATGGAGTATTTTGATTGAACTCAGGAAGAGAATATGAGTTTCTCATATGCTTTTGATTGTTACAAGACATCGTGGTCTGAGATTCTTCTTCTTCTCTTTCCCCTCCTCCTTCTCCTCCTCCATCTCATCCTCTTCTTCCTTGTCCTTCTCCTCCTCCTATTTATTGATTGATTGATTTTTGAAACATGTTTCTAAGTTGCCCAGGCTGTTCTCAAATGTGTGCACTCAAGGTATCCTCCCACCTCATTCTCTGGAGTACCTGAGACTACAAGCATGCACCACCATGCCTGGCTACATAGATGTTACCAATTGAATCTGAAAACTGTAGACAATGGAAAACTACTGGCCAGAAGGGAGTGCCTTAATGAACACAGCAGTGCTCAATACTAGGTCTCATGCCATTTAACTCCTGTATCAACACTTTGAATGATGACTTACAAGATACTGTTTTCAAACTTTAATAGCCAAAGACTTCAAATGAATAGTAGAGTTACCTGAAACAAGTAAGGTTATAATAGATAGGGATAAATACAAACGCTAGAATTTTTTGCAAGAAAAGTGCTACAAAAGCAGAACTTTTAGATGATCTTACACTGGGGGAGCCATGGCAGCAGCTTCTATAAAAAGTCTCAAGGGGTTAGATGACAAATTAGCACTAGCATTTAAATAGAAATAAGATGTGGATGTAGACAGCACTAATATAGAGAGCCAACTGTGATAAATGTTGGATAACTATGTGCACATTTGGGCACTATAATTTAAGATTATTGACAAACTGCAGGCTACTTTAGGCACCATGCCTGGGAGGATGCTCTGAGGAATGAATGATGAGACATGGCTTGCTTACTCTGGAGAAAAAAAGACTTGAATTGGGTGAAATAAGATATGATTTCAGTATTTGGATATCTAAATGAAGTAGATATCCACCCTCACTCTAGAGGGCAGCACTGAGACTAACAAGTAAAAGTTAAAATGAAGCATATGTAGACTCAGTTGAAAGGATCATCTTCCAGCCAGGTCTACTCAAGGTACAAAACATGCAGTTTCCCTTAAAACTCTCAAGCCACCTACTCTGCTGAGAATTTTAGCCAAAATCTGGAGGAAAACATGAAATCAATGGTATCCTAGCACTCTAAGGTGGGGTGTGCTGCATGGCTTCACCTTGTCCCCTCCAAAAAGATGACGCCCACTACCACCATCACACAAACACACACAGTGGGAGTCCATCCTTCTGTCAATCCATATTCTATCTGTGATTTGACTGAGGCACAGAAAGGTGAGACTACCTAACCTCATCCTCGATGACCACGACTCGGTGGGGTGGAAGTCTTATGACTCCATGCCAATGTGCTTTATGCCGTAGGAGTGCTCGCAATGAACAATTCTTAATTTCTTTCTTTTTTTCATTCTCTTTCTTGTCATCTCTCCTCCCGTATACACTCGGCTATTCCAAAAGCTTCTACTTGAAGATTCTACTTACTCGCACAGGAAAGTATAATGTAGAAACCATAATGTTTTTTAAATATCAAAATCCATAGAAATGACTTACACCTCGAATGATTATTTTTTCAAGACGCAGATATTCTTACCTGATCGACAAGCGATGTCGACATCCTTTTCAAAGTCTGTCTGTAACAGGAAATAAAAAGACACAGACCGTCATTTGATGAAGACCTCGAGAAACTTTAGATAATCAAATTTAGCTGAAGTTTACAGATATCTGACTAAGCAATGCCAATTTATTGTTTCGTACAAAGGAAGTTTCCCAAGAAATAATCAGATTGTTTTCAAGAGTACTTCCTAGAAACTAATTGTTGAATAAGATCAGTGGGAACGCGGCATACAATGTGAACAAGGCAATACAATAACTGATGTCATCTTCAGCCTGCAAACTTACCACCGTGTATGAAAGGGTGAAAGTTTAAGGCAATTCAATTCTCTGGTCTTAATAATTCTGATCTTTCAATCCAAATGTGCACTGTTATGTGTTAAATAAATCTGTTGTTATTTGTATTGTGGAGTTATTTATATTTTATAACACACCTTTGAAAAACCATTACTTGTCAAATTGGGCTCTTCTCATGATTAATTTTCACTCAAATGTTGTTAGTTTTAAGCTAAATAAAAGGAAGATGGAATGTTAAATATATAAAAGGTCCTTTGCCCTGTAAACCAAAGCATAGGAAAACAGCTTGTAAAGCAGCATGTCAAGATAAAATCACTATTGCTTCTGGGTGATAGAATCATGATTGGTATATTTTGTTTCATTTTTTTTGAACTTGACTATTTTCTATGATAAGCCTTTAATTTTATAATTTGAAAATAAAGATAAGAAAAAACTCGAACCCCTAAAAAAGAAATGTAACAAAAGACTCTGGGTTTTAGGAATTAAAATTTAACATTAACAATGTTCCTCTGATGCCAGCCTCATATTTCCCCAATCTCTTTCTTAAAACAAATCAGTTTATTTTTAAAAAACAGTAAAATTAAATTATCATAGGCAAGTTCTTCCAATCATAGGCCTTTCCTGATAACTATTTTAGATCATGATTTTTGTAGTTATCTACTTGTTTTGGGTAATGAACTGATTATTCTTTCACAAGTCAGTATTTAACACATTATTTAGCTTATTTTTATGTTGCTTACCCAAAAATGTTAGTAATAAATTAAATATACTGTAAAGTAAAAGCTTTCCTTTTAAATCAATATCTATTTTTGATGACACAGTTAAAATTTGATTTCAATTCTAAAGCACACCAAAGCATTTATGGCTACATTACCCTGAATTTCAACAATAGTCAGGGTTCATGTACAATATGAGTGGGAAGGAAAGCTACTCCTTAAGCTTAGGACAGTGGTTCTCATCTTAAACCACACACTGGCTCCACCTCCACCCTGATTCTGATTTAATGGGTCTGGGGTGTAGCTCCTCTGTTGATTCTAACATGCTACAAGGCCGGGAACCACTGCTTTAAAACTGGACATCCAAGTCCCTAGTTTCTGGCTGTGTACAAATCACTCTCCTTAATTCTGGGCAAGAAGGAGAAACCCTGCAGTGGGTCCCAGAATCATGCTCACCTGACCCTCAAGGCTGCAACAATAGACCCTGGACTTCCAAGCCATAAAGACAAGGTCTTTATCTGGTGTCAAATACTAGGACCATTATCAATGAACCAAAGGCAAAGTAACTCAAAAGTGGGGTTTTTATACTATTTTACAAGCAAGAATTTCAAAAAAGTTCTCTTGAGGAAGCACGGCTTAATACACAATCAGAGGGAAACTAAAAGCTCACCATGATTTGAGCGTGCCCATTAGGAAAAGAACTTGAAGAATCAGCATTAATTGGGTCCTGGCAGTTTCTCAGTCGGCATCGAAATGCATCCTGAACCTGCAAGGGAAAACAGATGCCAATTGTCCTTTCCATTGATAATTAACAAATAGTGTCTATATTGGCAATCAACTATGAGGAAGTGGCTACATCTGCTTTTATGATCGAATAACCATTTTGTTTACTTCTCAATACAAACACCAGTGTTCCCTGACTTCACTTTCTCTGGTGGAAATTTACCACTTGCCCTCCCCTAGAGAAGGAGGTGCTGGGAACTCCTGAGTTATCTGGCTCAACTCTAAGAATTCATTGCAGAGGGCAGATTTATTGACACTGTTACAAACAATGTGTGTGTCTTTCAAGGCGGATTTACTATTTGGTATGGCATAATCTTCATAACAGCTTTAAACAGTGTGAAAAATGAGATTGCTCAGTGATTTGTTGACTAGAATTGATTTAGGATTACTCCTTTTATGTTTCACATAAGGGAGACTATTTCTTGTCTCCCCTCTAGTGTTAGGTGTCCAGATGTGAAAACATAATGGTCTGCTTTTGGTTGATTGCCCTGGGGTGGGTAGGAGGAGTCACTCAGCCCGGTCAAACTTCCTTAACATCCATTCAAAATCAAGTTCTGAATAAAGAACATATTCATCACAAGGAAGTTCTAAGAACATTACATTAATTTCTCTATTAAAAAAGCAAGTGAGTAAACATGAAGAGCTGAACAGTGAACCCATCTGATAGCTGTAACAGGAAATACAGTTGTGTTTTTGTGGTCATCGAGAACAGCCTCAGGCTCCACACATCCTTCCCACTTCTGAGGGTCAGGAGGATCCTCATCAGCTGCTCAGTCATCTTCACATGTAGCTGATATCCCATGGCAATGCCTAGGTTGTTTTACTAGTTCTGTGCTTTTCTACTTCATGTTTTTGATATTCTCATTTACTGTAATCTGTTTTACTGGAATAAAAAGAAGCATAGGTGATGCTGTATTTTCTTTACATGGAAGGCGTCATTATAGTGACTCTCAAGATAGACAGACAAGGATCTTCATTATAATATTCTGTCACTGTTGTGATGTGAAATGTAACACAGATTGGTCAGAAGAAAAAAAAAAACCTGAGCCAATTAAGTTGTTATCAGCTTTCTTATTGTCTTCTTGCCCATTTCATTGTCACCAGTAGCCTCTCTCCCAAATTGCAATTTGGATTTTTAAAGTGATATTGAGTTTAGTTCCCCCCACAAAACGGCCAACCAGTTCAATAATGAGATTTTTATCCACCTTCTTTTCTTCACCTCAGGTTTTAATTTTGGTGATGTAGCCATAACGAGGCAAGAGATTAGGGTGGGGCAAACTGGCTGAGCAAGAGGACATGGCATGACGATCACAGGGCCCCAGGACACAGGCACAAAACAATTCCCAAAGCCCTGCACCTGGAACCAATCAGAGAGTGCTGTCTTCATTTCCTCTCTCCAGAATGCCAGCAGATTTTTGATAGGATGGGCTACTGCTGACATCAGCCTGTGGAGTGGGATAAAAATGATGGCCACCATTTTCCTTGGGGCCACTGTATTCACCCTTTCCCAGTGGTTGCTCTCACCCTGCAGAATATACTTCTTTTCCTACTTTTAGGTGGCCTGCACTACTCTGCAGTGCATGTTTCTTTTCCTACTTTAATAGATGTAAGATCTCACCATCTTTTGCACTTGTCCTGACTAATTCTTTGTTCAGAACAAGAAGAGCCTGGAAAGAATCTCTAGCAGGAATACCCAGCCACCTCAGAACCCAGCAACAATAATGTGTGAAATAAGGCCCTGGGGGTGGAACTTAGTGTCCCCCTGACCACTCTTCCACACCATGATCCTGTTAGTGTGTCCCAATCTGAGATTTCCTTCAAAAGGAATTAGCTGTCTGACACAACCCTGCAAGGTAATTTCTTAGTTTTTTTTTTTAATAGACACATCAATCAAAAGTTCAGTTGCAATAAAATCTAATCTGATCATTTTTTGCTGAAGAAATGGAGAAGTAGGTAGGACTGAATCCCTCAGCTTCTTCCTGTGAAGCAGATATGGCCAGGAAAGTTAGATACTTCCAATGAGAATGCTGGAATTTCAGGTCCTCTTTTCTAGATTAAGAAGTCATCATCATAAGTGATACATTTACACATAATAATTTAAAAATGCTAATGAGTATTGTCTTTGGTAGATTATCACTTTTTTCTGCTATGCAGAAAGTGAATTGGGGAAACCTCTAAGAAAATCTGTTTGGTGGAAGAAAGTCTAAAGAACCAATGTCAGAAAAATAAGTCCAGGTTAATTCTGCTTGTGTCTCAAGGCAATTGTTCCAGAAGTACAATTTATAAAGGAGACAAATAATATACTAGAAATGGAGCCTTCTGGGAACTCATCACAGGAAGAATTCTTTCAAACCTATTTCTAAATATGGAGGTATATAAAATGTGAAACATCACGCTGATACCAAACATTAATTTGGCTGCTCCTTGCTCACTGCTTTCCATTTTCAGACCATCAGAGGATGGTTGTCACTGATATTTCTGGTTGACAATGAAATATGGAAATGCGGCTTCTCTAAGTTTCACTTCAAATCACTATTAGTGGTTTGAAAGATATAAAAGAAATATTTTTCAGAACACATATACACAATCAATATTTTCAACTACCAAACTCCCAGATATAACAATGGATTAGGGCATTTCTACACTGGAGAATGTCAGCTTTATGAATTAGTCAATGCTGTTCAGAAGAAACATAAAACAGAAAAGCATGAAAATCTCCAGTAATTTCAAGGTCATTTCAAGGGTCTTACAAATGTCACAATATAAGTTTTAGATTTTATGACACTTTTAACGCTGTTGATACTGCTGATTCAGAAAGATTAGACTTTATTTGATTCCAAATACTTCATGAACCTTTTTAAATCTTAAAAATGCATTAGGTCAATCTAAATGAACTGGTCTCAAATATTTGTCCAACACTGTCAGGGAAAAAGATTATATTAAATTTCACACTACATATTTTCTTATCACAGAAGAGGGTGTCTTGGACAAGACAGTACCTGGGAAAGGCATCCACAGTTATTTGAAAACATTTTGATAGTTAATTAAATTTTCTATCAGGTATACAAAGAGTATCATGTTTGGTGAATCAATGTGAATTGGGCTGATGGAGAGCTGGGATGTTTTAAAAAAAGCAAATATAAAGAAACTCTACAGACAAACTGAAGCATATAAATAGATGATAGACAGACAGATAGAATCTAGGTTAAGTTCACCATGCTAGAATGAAAATCTTCCATGTCAACAGTCATATTTACAATTCCGGATAGTAATAATCTTTCATTTATTGTTTATGGAGAATGAGTAAATTCTTTTAAGTAAAAAAATTATTATTAGATATTACCATTATAAATGAGTTCCTGTGAAATTAACATTTTTAAAAACTTACTGAGACCATAAATACAATTTTCAGGTAACCTGTTGGGAACAAATAAAAATTTAAAATAAATTTCAGCAAAATTTCTTCTCCTTATAATATTCTGCAATGGTTCTTTTACTTAAATTCACGACCAGGCAGAGGGTTAAATAGCTAGGGCTGAAGAAAGGGCCAGAAATGTAGCTAACTTTGGAATTTTTAGGGGACATCAAGGAAATCCAATGGCATGTTGAGAAATGAAGGGAAGAATGGCAAGAGACATCTTCAAAAGTAAAGTGAGGGAAAATAGGAAGTTGTCAAGGTTTTCTCCTGAAAGTCTACTACCAACCTTGCTCCAGCCTGGGGTTCTTCTGTGGGAACCCCTGAGACAGCTCCAAGGCCTCCTCGGGTGGATTCCTGGGTGAGGCTGGAGTTCACAGGGGTCTGCAGGGTGTGTCTGGCTCCTGTCTCTCCCCTGCTGGGAGCAAGACTGGGTTTCTCTCTGCAGAAGCGACCTGAGAGTTTCTTCATTGGTCCTTGTTCTCAGAAGGCAGCTGGCAGCGGCAGCTTGGAACTCGGTGCCAGATTTAGAGGCTTCTGAAGAACAGCACCAAGCATTGCTTGGCAGCATTGCAATTTAGAGAAACAGCCCAGGAAGGAGCTGCACAGTTTGATACAGGCTCTTTATTTAAACTACCGAGCTGCCTAGGCCCAAATCTTCGCTTTTTAAAATGACAGTTTTCCTCGAGCTACTCTTGTTGACTTCTTATTCCAAAAGATCATTGGAAGCCAAGAAAATAAAGTTTTATTCTTGCAATTATTTGAAATTGTTCCCTTGGGGAGCAAGGAGTTTCTTGTGGGGTATGTTTTTCTGAGGCTCATATCTACTATTGTAGGGACTGTAAGACCCAGATGAGACTTAGCACAAGTAGCGCCATCTTGTTACAAACCCTCCATTGTGTCCCTGTGGGTTTCAGGTTCACTAAAGGACACAGAGTTCCTGGAATGTACTTGTTTATCTGTTAAGACACCATGGAATGTACCATTGTTTCTGTGTAAAGAACATCTGCAAACTCCCCTAACCGTCCCCTAACTGCAAAAATTCCACTTCTGTAGTTCTGCTTGCTAAGCTCCCCTGTAGCCCCTATAAAACCTTCCAACCCCCTATTAAAACAGGAACCAGAGCGCATTGTGCTGCTCTTTATAATGTCTACATTCCTATGTAAAGGCAGTCTTTGTCCCTCCCCACTCTATTTGATAAAGTACAGGTTTATTTTGGCACTTTTAGTCATTCTCCCACTCTAAGATGCACATTTTGTTTAGAACAAATAAACAAGAAAAAATCTATAAGGGTATTTCTTTTTGAGCTTTCAGTTCCAAATGACAAAGAAAAAGCTCTTGCGAAGCCACTCCATTCTTTCTTAAATCCTTGTGGATGAACAAGTACCTTCTGAAGAAGCTAAAAATGTTCAGGTCAGTGCCCGACCCCCCCAATTTGAGGGCTCTCACTCAAACCCATTTCACTTCCTCTATGATACAACTCAGAGAACTTTTTATCAAAGCCGCTAAACACTCTAACTAGGAAGTTATCAATATTGTCATCAACATTGTCTTTCTCTTGGTGCTATTTTTTTAAACAACCTTAGTGTTTAGGATCATATCACTTGCTTAATGTTCCCACGTGCCCCATGTGGTTCCAGAGAAAAATCAAACTCTCTACTATTTACTGCCACTGCCATAGGCTCTAAACCATGAAAACCATAAGCCTAGAACCTCTATCCAATTTCCTTTGCCTGAAGCCTTCACTTCTTCATGCTGTAACCAAATTTTTTTTCCCTCAGGGCCTCACTACATTCTGAAGTCTCTAACCACCTACTCCTTCATCCTCAAAGACCAACTGGAACCTTGGCCCCAGTCTTCCCTATGGGAGGATACAAAGCAGTCTTTGTACGCTAACGAGCCATATGCAATTTCCCCACAGGCAGTCAACTTTTTGGGTCCACACAACTCTCCCTCTGAATTGCATTTGATGCAGTATGGACTCTTTCCAAATTCTGTCTAGAATCACTACCTGGCTTCATTTTTTAAAAAGTGGTTTATTTTGGGAGGATACCAATTTTAGATTAGATATGGAAGTATGCATGTCTCATATATTCATTATTATGTGCTGAGAAATGATTTTTTATCTGTATCCTTTATAGATATAATAAAACGGAATGGAAAATTGGCAAAAAAATGAAAGTGGAAAAGGAAGGGACAGAGAGAGAAAGAGAAGGAGGAAGGCAGGGAGGGAAAATGGGAGAAAGTGCGAGAAACAGGGGAAGAGCCAGACAGGGGGCAATTCATGTTTATTTTAAGCATTTTGCTACAAAATTGCTTCACAGTTTTGGATGAAGACTTTAGGACCTCATCTGGTGCAGCCTAGACCTCCTGCCAGGGCTTGGGAAGGGAGAAGAGGAGCTTGGCCCGGTTACTGGAGTTACAGAACAGCCACAGGATCTTCACACACTGGCACAACAAAATTATCCATTTAAGTACTTTCCTTTTTTCCTTCCATTTAGTGAAAGGGTTTTATCGTAGCCTATTCTGTATCACAATCTTGTTATTTTCCCTCTCTGACATCAAGCTGTAAGATTGTCTTAGAGCCAGCACAGCCAGGGACAGAGAAATGAGAAGAATGTGCAGGCACCAAGAAAGGGTTTCCTAGCAACAGTAACTATTTCAAAGGCTTCATAACTCCTGTGTTGTTTTAATTTCCATAGCAATGTGGAGAATAGTACATAGTGTATGTTATTATCTGCCCAATGCAAACAAATTCTAATCAACAAATGATGGATAAATGGCAAGAAACATCTATCTTTGTTCCAACAGATTCTGTCTTATTAGCTGTTATACACATTAGCTTCTAAAATCTAGGTTTTGTTGCTGAAAGCAATGTGTTGTGATAAATCATATGGTTCAATTTTTAAAAATTGTTTTCCCCTTTTTTTATTTTCTTTCTTCCTGCCCCAGAGGCATTAACTAAAGCAGTTCAAAAGAAAAAGGTATTCAAGAAGAGAAGAATCTATAGGTTTTAAGAATAAAAAATTTAGGAAATGTAATCATTAAGAGGTCAAGTCTGGCAATCCGAACAAGTTAAGCAAACATTCAATTTGTTTTTTTAGAAAAAGTAAGAGGGTTATCATTGAGTTGGCAGTACTGCAGTGATCTTTTCTGACTTCTTTCTTGATTAGAAATTATTTTCACTGTAAAATTAGACCCACTGAAAACAAAAGCACATTTAAAATAAGTTAGGCTCCATGCAAACCACATTCTAAATGTCACAATTAGAAATTTATTTTCTTGTTCTTTAACTGCAAGGCTAGTTTCCAGCTTCCTCCACAGAAAGAATACATGAGCAAATACAGGTAAAGCCTTTTGAATTCATAGTAAAGCAATCATCAAAGGTTAAACAGGGCCAAATTATGTTAGGGTATCTCAAAAACAAAAACAAAAACATAGAAACAGAAATATGTGTGGTATATATCCAGTCCCTAAATAAAAAGACTTACTCTTACATTACTCACATATTTTTAAGAAAGAAAAATATATATGAGTGATCCGGGATTATTGTGAAGAAAATAAAGTGAGAAAGCCATAGACATAAAACAATAGTCCTGTGATCCCCTATGGATCATCCAGCTGATTAAGAACTATTATTAATTGTGACTCAATATTTTATGTGTAGCTCTCTATTCCATTTTCTTCGGGGTATTTTATTGTTCAGAGCAGACAGAATGGACATGGGAGGAGGTTTCTTTCCTCTTAGACTATAGTCGGGGTCATGGTAATGTGACACCCTTGGCCAGTGTCAAGCCATCACACTTAGATGTCAACGCAATGCTGTGGGCCGAGGAAGTCTTCTGTGACATGAGGTTTGTTTGCAGCAATAGATTTCCTCTTAAGTATTTTAAAAGAGAATACCTTGCTCTACAGCCAAAATCCATGTGTTTATACCAATATTTCAGAGTATTTTTAAGCTTCAGTGTAAAAAGTAAAGGAGATATGTGATTTTTAATTGCAGTGCTACAATTAAAGAGTGCTATGAAACTCTGGCTTTAATTTATTAGTTATAAAACTCTTTAATTTGAATTAATTATTGAAATGAAACAATAAAGGATATAATATCTGTATTTTATTCCCCATTAATATAGAAAAAATGTACTTACAGATAACTATTTTACTAGAAGCATCTAATCCTCCACTTCTACTTAATTATCCTTAAATCATGTTTTTGATGTTTTCTAGTCTAATTAGCAAGTATGGAAAAGTTCAGATGGAAATGAAAAATTTTTGTGCCAAATATTTTTCATGTGAGTAGCAAAAATTTGATAATAAGCCATCATATCTGGTACATACAAACCTGTAGATTTTTATTGTATCCTAAGACTACCTAGAAATCTTATTTCTGAAGAAAAAAGAGAATTCAGAAATTGTATTTCTGAAAAATGAGACGCTTATTTAAAGATGGGATACTTTTTTATTCCATAACAACAAAGGTATTAATATCTTCTGAAAATTGTATGTGGGTAGGTCATATACCTTACTGAAAGCTTGCAATGATTCCTCCTTAATAGTCAATCAAAATCACATTATGTGTCTATTCATTTTGAACAATTTTCTTACTTAAAGATATTAAAGACAATGTTAATACAGAAGGCTCGCAAGATAGTTATAGTTAGAAAAGAATATAACCGAAATTATTCAATTTCCTTTTAACTTGCTCCCATTTGTTATGTAAGGAATTTGATATGTGGAAGATTTTAATGCTAACACTTTAGTAGAAATCTGTGTGGAGGGAATAATGTTTGGTGACTACAAGCTAAGTCAGTTTTTTCAAATGATGATATGTCCCCTCCTTTTGAATGATGAAATCTCTCTTCACCTGTTTTCATTGTCTTTCATTATAGGCTGTTCTTAGAATACAGCCGAGGGCCACTGCTGATAACTGCATCTTACTGAAACAGTGCAGAAATATTGTTCTCTCCCTACTTGGTAAATCAGGTGAAGACTTTGGTTACCTTTGCGTATCGCTGGAAAAACTATGTGGTGTGTACTCGTATGCACCTGTATCTTTTTCCAATGTGTACAACATAACAAAGTTCTCAAACAAGCTAGATAATGTAAAATGACAGAGTAGACCATTTTTTCAAAATCACTAGAGTGGCACTGTGTCAGTGTTTATTTTAGTCACCACTTATCATCAGAGTAAATGCTAAGATGACTCATAAACATTGCAAATACTATGTCAGTGCTTGCAAGCATTTAGAGTAATTTTCACACTGGTTGGAAAACAACATTTTACCCCTAAACAACTTAAGCCTTCAACTTCATCAGATGGGTGCGGTGCCGGTTAGGGTCCCTACTAGGAAGGGTGATGTCTTTCTTCCCCCACTTCTTTGTTTTTTGTGTTTTTTTGGTACCGGAGATCGAACTCGGGGCCTTGCACATGCGCAGCAGGCGGCGAAAACACTGAGCTAAATCCTCCGCTCTTCCCCGACTTTTGACAATGAACTTCAGTCACCTCTGGGAAATACTGTGATTAATGCTTTCTAATTCTTAGGGACAATTACTACCTATTGTGCCCCACTATGTACACAGTTTTATATTTCCTGAACATAAACATCTATATTGAAATCATTAATCATTAGTATCCTTAGTCACAATGTAGTAGGCAAAAGAAATATTCATTAATCTTCAACATTTTCTATCTAAAATAAGATTAGTTGAGATGAGAAATGAGGGCGTGCTGCAGTAGAAGCAAAAGTTAGGGAGTGTGTAAGAAACTTCATTTTGTTACATTTATGAGAAATGTCTTTAAAAAATGTCACTTTGCCTGTTCACCCACCAGTTTCTCTAACAGATCTATCTCACTCCACGTGGCCTCTTTGGAATCTAAGCATCCTGGTTTGTGGCACCTCTGGCTGTGTTTTCCTCTCATAAACCCATATATTTTAATCTGTCACTTATGGAGTGCCAAAGGTCTCCCTAAACTACTCCTTAAATGCTTCTCTTCTGCTTGGAATCCTAGGCAGTTGGCAATGGAGCAGACCAACTTTAATCTGAAGGTCAAGATATTAGAGGACCATTCTTGCTAGCAATAATAGACCCTTCCACTCTCCCTTGTGCTTCTCACAAGAATTATAGTTCTCACCTCTCTCCGAAGAATGCAGTGGACCATGACTATCACAAAGCCTTGCAATGAATCAAACACAGCAAAAAGAATCTGAAACAATATGGAACGTTTGTCCGTCATGGCTAGAACTGCAGACATCCACGTTAGAGCCAGAAGAGGCAAAACCACGCAGGAGCTCCAAAGAGAGGCCCTGTGGGGAGAAAAAGAAAGCCACATCAGGCAGCTGTGTGCCCCGCCCCAGGCCAGCGCCGCAACCCCAGTCAGCAAAGCATTCTTGTCAGTGGATCCCAGACCATTAACTTGGAAACCACAAGGCTGATAACTTGATAATTTGAGAATTTTATTACTTTACAGACTATCCCACAATAGTTATAAAGGCAGTTGCCAATGATAAATATTTAAGTATTAGCAAACGCAATTTTTTCATCATAGCATTTTCTCACATGCACCGTAACGATTTGTAAGGAGAAGATGTAAATGACTGGGACTAACATGGCGTTACTGGCGGTGGTGGCTGACAAAGCTGTTGTTGAAACTACTCCACACTTGGCACATTTGAGCGTCAAACCGCTATGAGGCTCACTCATCTGACTGCAAACAAACAGAACACCCACAGAAAGAACAAAATATTGAATCGTCACCAGAAAGTCTGCTGCTGCAAGTTAGCTTTTAAATACGACTTCATGCAGAAAGTACATTTATCACAGATGAATGAATGCTCTATCAGTTTAAAGATGCATTTATACTACATATACCCTTTTAACATTTAGCTTTTCAGAATCGGGGCCTTCACTGCATGCAAAGCATATTTCCACCATTTACACCATAAATGGCCCTTTGTCTGTAGCTCAGTATTGCCCAATACACTGAGTTAAACTTCAGCATGTGCTTGTGTAGACACAGATGTATTCAGACTTGTAGTAATCAAATTTGTGAGGACGCCTACAGTCTAGGATTCTCACTGTCTTTTCATGAAGCACACACATCGGTCATAACCTGAAAGGTAAGCATTGATCTCAGAAGGCCAACGGAGGAAAGTCTACCTCACATACAAATATAAGGGTTAAGATGTAGTTTTTATCTCAATACATTCATAATTGAAATGCTTCATAATCTCCATGTACTGTCCATATTTTAGGATGCTTTTAATATAGGGGCTGATAAAATGTGATGAGATATTAGTTATCATGAAACCTGTGATCATTTTCCACTTTAATAGAACACATTTAACATAATTTTTAAGTTCACAATATTCTCTCTGAACATTTGTCATAGAATCCAGCTTCATAATCTTTAAATGGTCTATTCTGGCCTAAGACATTCTGTAGGTAAATTCAGATTTGAATAATTTAGATTTCATCTACTACACCAGAGAAGAAAAAATACGCTATGTAGAAAAACTTGACATGCAGTTTGTTTGAGAAAAGGGTACTTTGAAAAATGATGTGTTTAATAGAATATAAACCACTTAGGAAAACAAAAAAAGAAATCATTCGAATCGCAATTCAAAACACTTTGAAATAATTTTCTGTGGTAGACATTTCTAGTTCTTTTCCATGTGAAGTTTATGCCTGAAATATGTTTGCCCTGTAGGTTTTCTAAATAATGTTGTAATGGAGTTTCATTCCTAGGAAAATAAAAGTGGCAAAACAGAGAAAAGGTTAAGATGCTCATAATTTGGAATGCCTCATTTCTTTTAATTAAGTATGCTCATTTGTGCTTCTATGAAATGACAAATCTGAAAGCTATTGTAGATTGACCAGCAGACCTCATGAGAAAAAAAAAATCAAACCTTTCAGAGTTGTATGGGTAGAGGAATATTATATTAAATCGCTTGCTCTAAATGATACAACCCAGAGCATATGTACCAGCCACACGTACCCCAACTTTTTGAATGTCTAACTGATGGTCTACCCAATGTAGTTTACAGCCAACCAATAGGCATACCAGTTTGAAACCGCTCCTGAAGGAGCACCTGACCTGGGATCTCTTGGTGGCTGCACATAGCTGTCCACCTGACCCCTTCCTCAAAGACTAATTTAAGAGGACCAAGCTACCTATTTCTTTTAAAGCTCCACAGACTGTTCTTGTGAACTAACAGAAGCAGGCACTGCTGCTTTAACGATTTTCATTTCTGTAAATTTGTTATGTTTGAGCAGTATAATCCTTATAAAGCATGACTTAGTCATTTAATCCTTTTTTTTTTCTGGTATGGGGGATTGAAGTCAGGACCTTGCGCTTTTGAGTCAGATGTGATGCCACTGAGCTAAATCCCCGGTGCTAGTCATTTACTTCTTTATCAAAGTAGATGGATTGTTTGATGTTTGTGTTTCTAGTATGGATGTGACTCTCAGTTTAAAAATACTTTGCTTTTAGGTTCTGAAACAAGACTGAAAAGTGAAAGAATACTAAAAAATAATTTGAAGTACTCAATACTAGCTTTAGCCCGGAAAAAATGTAGTTTAGTTTAAATATAGGCTTTTCTGATAATAATTTTAAATGAGTATTCAGCGTACTTATTTGTATTCATATGAAGCTAAAAGGCTTTGGAACTAACTATTACAAATATGGTTAATGCCAACTGGTTGGACAGCCTTGACATTCCATTTTGGATGTAAATTGAGTAGAAGATTGGTAAATTACTCTGGGCAGTGGAATATTTTTTCCTAGTTTATATGACCTTTCAAAATTAATTTAATAGGAAGGACACAGAGTCTAGATGCTAAATTGAGCTGCTACAATGAAAAATAAAATCTTAGTTCTTTGTTATAGAGGAAATTATTCATTTATTGAAAAGTCTTATCAGTTATTAAAAACAAAGTTAAATTAGCCATACAATCCAATGCAAACAATATCCACAGGGTACCATGGGAAGAACATGGTTCTTTCACTATTCCTACAAGTTTTTCTGTCTGTTCTGGTTATTATTATGGGTCTGAAATCTATAGGTTTTACTTCATTTCCTAATTTTCTTTAATCTTTTCTTTAGGAGAAAACCCCACAATTATTTGATTGTTTTATTGTTAATATTCTAAAAGTTTCACTGGAAAGAAAGTCCCCTCTTTTTGAAAAAGTCTCAAAAAAATTGTAAAGGACCCTGCTACACTGACTTCTGTGAATTTTAGATAGAGAAGACACAGCAATTTAAAATAGTACACACGAGAACTTCACTGCAGAAAAATAGAAAAAGTTAAATTTTCTGCTTAAGATATTCTAAAAAGATACATGTTATTTATTTTGTTTTCATTCTTTCCAATTATAATTTTTATATAAGCTGTATTGTTGCATAAATCTTCCTTTGGTAAATATATTTTATGTATTAGAAAAATTTAGTATGGTTGTGTGCTATATAACTTGTCAAGCTATTATTTGTTAAAGATTTATTCATTCATTCCTTCATAAATATTTATAAAGCCCCAGCTATACATTTGGTTGTTTCTAATAAATGATTACAAAAAGTATGAAAATGTACACATAAATAGAAAAAAAATGAGAGAAGTAATGTTTTGAAACTACCTTTGATTCTAAATCATAACATAGCTTCAAAAGTTATAGTTGATATATATTTGCATATTCAATCAACCTGAAATTGTCAATTTTTACAATTAAGGAAGTCAATAATTAAGTCAATCAGCTAGGATCCTGCTCATGTTTCTTTCATTTTGAGTGTTTGTTCTTGTGGTGGTTAGGGTGGAACATCCACTGGATTGGTGGTTAGGCTGGGGCATCCACTGGATTGATTTAGGGTTCAGCCTGAGGGATTGGTGGAGCATGTTTGGCATGTGTGTGGGTCATGGAAGCACAGCCTTGAGGGTGTCTGAGGATGGTCCTGGCCCCTTCCTCTCTGTCACTATTCTCTTTTCTGCTTCCCAGCCCCAGGAAGTGAACAGCTCTGCTCCACCTCGTCTTTCCACCACAATGTCCCTGCCTTGGTACCAGCCGTCTATGAACTGACCCCCTATTCTGAAACCCAGAAGAAATGAAACCTGTCTTCCCTTAAGTTGTGGGTGCTTCCTTTAAGCAATGATGGGAAAGCTGAAGCTGAATCCCACAGTTCTTAACTGTAGTCTTCATTACTGTCCTCGCTGCTTCTCTGTGAACTAAAATTAGACTCACTCAAACATCCATAGCTGCTTTTAAAATTTCCTTCAATCACACTTTGGAACAGAGAACAAATTTCAATCTATATTTACTTAGGCTAACATAGCATTTTATATTATGAATGATGTTTAATAATCGAGACATTAATTTAATTGCTCTTCTTGCTTTGGACAGTAATCAGAATTTGGCTTTTATAACATATACAAACGAAGCTCCTGTTCTTCTAGAAATGGCTTTTGTACCAGAAGGACACTGACTCAGTTTCACCAGAGAAACAGATGTGATTTGCAGGAATATTATTTAGAATTAGAAGTTTTAAAATTATAATTGTCTCATTAATATGCAGTGAAACGGATAATTTTAAATTCATAAGACAATGTCATTTCTTCTACACCTGTGTCATCTCTTACAAGGAGCTACACGAATCAAACTGAACATTACATAGTTTGATTAAATGAGAAGATAAATAGTGTGTGTGCATAAATCTTCAGTATTATATGTACACTTTTTGATTCTGCCATTTCTTTTCCTGACCTCATGTCATAGATGGTGAAGTCATGGATTCTTGATTCAGTCAGGGACTTGGAAACAATGTTAATCTTGGCTTCTTCATTTCATTCTTCACAAAATAGCCACTGTTTGTCGAGCAATTTCCTGTGATTTTCTACATGCCCTAATGAACGCTTTATATATTTCAGAGACTTCATGAGGCAAAAGTTATTTTCCCCATTAACAGATGAAGGGGCTGAGCTGCAAAGCATAAAGTAACATACCACAAGGTACACATGGTAGTAAACTGCAGAGTAAGCCTTTGCTTGACTTTAAAGCTTTATTTTGACCATGAAAACTCATCCTTTTTTGTTTAAATTATCCAAGTTTGTACCCTAATAGCTGAGCTGACTTTCTATAATCAGTACTCAGTCTGATTGGTTTGTTCTTGCATGACTCATCTGGACAGAAATAACTGAAGAAGCTATTACCCTGATCCCAACTACAAGAGGGAGAAGCATAAGATTCACTGTGTGACAGCTTCCGGTCCAAATGGAAGCCCGGGGTCCATACTAAGTTTAACTCTGCTTACTATGGCGGTCATGGAAATAATCTGTACTGGAAAAAACCTTTAAATGGGAAATGATCTTCCTTCAGGAAAGACCTTCCAGTGATGATTTTATTACACCATTGCTCTTCCAGTGTTTGATATGAATAATATCACATTTTTATATTGAAAGACATTAAAGTTAGTCTTTTACTAGGGAAAAGAAATGTTTGAGTTATCATACCTTATCAATCATTACACAGGTTATAAAGACACAAAGGACTTAAAATTCTTACCAGTAAGTGGTCAAATACTATGATTATTAAATAATACCATAAATGACTTTAAAAAGACAACAATTATAAGGGAATAATTATGTTTAAAAGGAGAATAGTTATTAGTTTCAAATGAGGTACAGTTTAACAAAAAGGCAGAAGCTATAAACTTTTATAAGAAAAGACAGGGAAAATCAAGGGCATCAATATTTCATTCATGTTTCTACAAACTTTCATGAGGTGATGATGTACATAACTTCAAAAAGCTATCAGTCTGCTTATGAAATATTTTAAGCCATTTCATATGGTGCTATTATAACAGTAAAATTAAGAGAAAGGATTTTTAACTTTGATAAGTGGTTAAAATGTTCAAGTAACAATTGTGAGTAACTCTGGCAAATTATAGTCAAAATATCATAAAAGATGAAAATACATGGCAAAGATAGTGTTGAGCAGTAATTATTTAAAGTGAAGATTTTTTTAAATATATAGAATTAACCAGATAAAATGCAGCATTTTCACTCCATCCAGTTGTGCTTGCCCCAGTTCAGTCCTGTCATACGCCAACACTGTGTTCAGTCTTCCCGCTATCCTTGATGAGCAAAAATAGAAGGGCTTTGAAAAGCCTTTCCTGAGGACCACTATTTTAAGTCTAGCCATAACATTTAATCTTCTTAACAGGAAATATGCACAAATATGTCCAGATTTTCTTATTGACATTACTTTTAAATTTTTGATCATATTACTTAAGAACAGTATATCCACAACTTTTGAATGATGAAATCTATCAGACACACTAATACTTCAGGAACAGAATTCAAAGCATAACTATATGCAGTCAGCGATGATCTAGAATTGGATCAATGGTAAATAACCTTCAAAATCCACCAATTGCAGCTTACCCAGCTCTGTGTTTGAGTTTTTTATCTAGGATCCCATCTCTGGAAACAAGTTTATTAAATACCAAAATGCCAATCACCATGTTGACCTGTCAAATAGAAACAAAGTCAACCTTTCAGTGATGTTGAACGAAATCAGTTCTCTATTTTATAAACATAAAGGCACCTGGAGATACATACTCACAAAAGTAGTGATACCAAGCACTTTTCAAACTTAAGTGCATAAAGGCATACGGAACAATTTAACACGGCTGTGTTACTTTAAATTTTAAAGTAGATGAAGTACTTTCCATTGTCATGGTTTGTAGTTAACATGGACTAATAAACCTTCAGTTTCCTAACTTCATTCTGGTAGCCTTCTCTCTGAATCGACTGAATAAAATCAGTTGGCTAAATGAGTTTTGCCCTGTGCCTAAGAGCCAAAGGATTTTGAATCCCGAGAGGAGGAGGCTAAGGTGAGCCCTGATCAGTCACAGGTGTCACTGCCGGCAGGGAGGACAGAGTGGCTGAACTCCCCAGGCTGTGGGGCTGTTCTTTCCTGTGGGTAGGAAGCATTTTGACACATTTCACTCTTCTGGGCAAAAGGGAAAGCCTATTCAGGAACCCACACCAGCACCAATTCCTAAAACAGATTTTAGTTAGCATTTTCTGAGACTCTTTTATTCTTAGTTAAAAGGCCTTTCACATAACACAGTTGAAATCAGTAAGATTTTCTTTCTCACATAAACTTGTAAAAAGCCACTGAGATAGACGTCCCTTTGCAGCAGCTGATAGGGATGGGCACTCACTGTTGCCTGACCTACAAACACCTACTGATAAAGGAAACCAGTCCAATGGAAAACCAAGACAATCAAGGGAAACATTCTCTTCTTTTTACTTCCCTTGCCCCTTAGCCATGATCCCTGGGAGATAGAATCTCAGTGCAATTCTTCTCCTTCTGCCAATGTAAATGGTGAATCTAAAGCTGAAATCTACTTAATCGCTGAAGTAAGGAAGACCCAAAGCACTATGTCGAGCAAGGCCTTCTTCAGAGTTTACTGATCAGGCACCATTTAATTTAGAGAGTACTTATTCACTGTTCTACTTCTAATTATTTGAACTAAAAGTGTATTCTATTAATCTACAGTGTAATTGTGAGGGAATTTAACACCACTCCAAAGACCTTGCTGTGGTGTTTCCATTATACACACATACTTTATTTCTTCATTTTAGGGTTATATGTATATTAACTTAGTGGCTTAGGGAAATAATTCAGCTGGTTAAATAAAAATTCAATGCAGTAGACAAAAATATGTCTAATAGTCTTATTTCTCCATGCTCTAACAATCATGCCTGGAGGCTTTATTTTTTCCTTGTGGATTATGGACAATTTCTGCTCTCTGTTACAGCTCAGAGAGGGAGAAGAAACTTTAATGAAAGAAAATCTCAAATATCCATGTTAATAAGAAAGATGCCACTAGCTCCCAGTTTTTTTAATGATGTTCAAGAAACCGAAGCGTCATTTTCTAACTAGAAATGTAACTGCACAGTGATAGGAATCTTTGTATTTAATTCAGACCACTTCTTTCCTCCTTTATTTTCTTCAAACACTGATTAGCCAAGAAATATTTGTGATCAATAAATTTCAAGGAGACAAAGAGAAAGGAAAAATGGTAGAAAATTTTGCATGTTACCCTAATTTGAAAACTTAAGAAATTAATTTTTTATTCCAAAAAAAAAGTTTAAAACACTTTATGCACAACATCTGGCATGGTTCTTAACAGAGGCTGATTTTGACTCCAAGGGAACATCAGAAATGTCTAGAGATGTTTGATTATCATAACTACAGAATGCTATGGGTCTGTGTAGTGAGAGGAGAGGATACTGCTAATCCCTGAAACAGACAGGACAGCCCACAACAAAGAAATGTCCAGTCCAAAGGTTTAGTGTCATTGAGGTTGAGAAACTCACTAAATACATATGTAGAGAGCTATAAATATACATGTAGACATAGATAAGGATATTGATATTCTATTAGTGGCAGCTTTGGAGAAATCTTCTTATTAATAACTACATATTAATAAACAATGAGATTACATACATTGAAAAGGAAGAATTTATTGAAACTTACTCAAACTTCTTCACAAATCTGAGATTACTATAAGAGAGATACCATACTCCCAAGATCAGTATTTTTCATTAATTAAAATATGAATATTTTTGAGCAATGACAGACTGAAAGCACTTGATATTCAAATAAAAATACCAGCTCATTAAACCTTAAAATTTGAACAATAAACACTTTAATCAAAACTGAAGTAGTTTTGGGTTTTTTTGTTTTGTTTTGTTTTGCCAAGAAATCAAGTAAGTTGACTTCAGTGTTTACCAGGACAACAGCGGCTGCAGGTCCGACAAAAGCGTACAGTAGTCCTCCTTCAAGAGACAGCCAGCAGCTGAAAACAATATTAAATAAGAGCTGACAAAAATTAGTGATAAGTACCCACCACTGTGTGACACAAGTAACTTAGATTTAGACATCTGGCCTTGTAATATAGGCATATTTTAAAGATTTATAATTAACACACACACAAACATACACAAGGTAGAAAAATCTAGAATTAGTAGAATTAGAGCTTTTGGTGAAGGAAAAGTGCTATGTACCCCTCACGGATGAAAATCCTTCATTCAGGGCCTTTCAGGCAGTTCAAACATTTAAGAAAAATTACTCTTGGAGTCATATTTCTGTATATTCTTTCATTACAAAGGTGGTTATTACTAAAATTTTGCAAAATGCTATTTTATCTACTTTATTAAATTTCTCAAACATACTTGAAAGCAAAAGCAGTGTGTTTTGAGGGTCTTGTGTGTGCTATTTACCTGCTTTTCTTGGAGGCCATTGAGATATTGGGAGAAACTAAGTTTAACAAACAACATTGCAGGAAGTGAATAATTTCCATTTGTATGCTTTTTCTCTGTTAACTTTACTGTTTCCCAGACTACTAAGAAAATTCATTGAAGATAAGCTTTTGAATAAAAATAAGTGCAGCTGTGCTTGTTTCAAGGACTAAGTGCACCAAGAGATGTGGGTTTGCACACATAAAGGCATAATAGCCCATTTGGATAAAGATATTCACTCTTTTGAAGCAGAGAGAAATGAAGAGGCCCAGGGCTAAGATGGCAGCGCTGCAAGATGGCACCTGGTGCAGGCGTAGTGACCATGAAGGAAGGGAGGAAGACTGTGGTTTTTTCCTGCTGAAGTAAAGCCATGTCCGCCACTTCCTGGAACTCGTTTTTGCACTTTTAGCCATTGTACAGTTTCTCAGTCCACAAAATCAGCAGGCTGTCTTCAAAAGTAACAACTTTACCCATTAACTGATCTCTATCTGTTCTAACAATAACTTGCTCCATATTGATTGTGGTTCCATGACTTAGGCATTCATCACAACTCACAGAACTATACACTTAACAGGGTGAATGTTACTTTATGTACATTATACATTGATTACAATTTTAATCTACTGGTAATATATATACACACAATACACATATCAATTTACATATTAACAAATACATATATATTTATTGAAAGTCTGAATATACTTATATAGCTTTTTGCCATCTCAGTAGACAGATTAAAAAATTTTTTTCCTACTTTGGGGTAGGCAATTGTATTTTTAGTTTTTATAAAATACCTGAAGAAAAAAGACCTTAGTTTGACAGAACACATTGAGCCATTATCTCAGAGACTGCTACTAAATTTCTACTATATTTTTGTGTAAGCTCTTCTTCAAATTCATGTTTAGCTTATCTCTTAAGCTACAGTAACAGATTTAGTATCTCTTTGAAGTTATTTTTCTGCTAAGGGTTATTATGGAAATTTATAGTCATAAAATCAATACATGACTCATGTACAGTATTTGGCTTTAATTATAAACTCCTTGAAAGTAAGAACTCAACACCTATAATCCTATTTCTTTTCATATTCTCAGTACGGTGCCTGTCTTTCAAATACTGGATCCATGTCAAAATAGTTAAGTTATTACAAAAAGTAGTAACTTAAAGGTAATAGTACAACAGTAAGCAGTATTTTGCAATAAATGCTTTCAAAACTTTTTAATAATATAGATTGCATAAGAAAATCAAGCACTTTGATAGCATAAACTCTTTAATCTCTTAGGCAGCTTCATTTGGGTGGGCAGGTCGTATCATGTTCCCTTTTGAATGAGCCCAGAGATAGCTTAATTAGCAATGATTTCTATCCCCAACCTGAAGACAATCAGAACATCACACTAAAATTTATGCCTTCGATGAGATGCATACTCTTTCCTCATTTCTCAATTGCCTCCTCAACATGATAGCAAATGCCACAATATATGAAAATGCATAATTTAAACTTAAAATACGAAATATAAACTTCACTGCAAATTCTGATTGAATTTCTCAGTAGGATAGTTTTAAGATCGGCTGTCATACCTTTCTCTCTTTTAATTTCTTCCATCGCTCAGGTATTTCCTAATACAGAATCTCCTGATGTTCCTGAGCTATATGCTTTACTATGCATTACCCTAAAATAGCATCAAAACTTGACCTGACATAGCAGGATGTGGTTAATAACCATACACATTATCATCAGTGATACTAGAAAATCAAGGCAGAGTCATCTGCTAAAAGGAAACTGTGTCAAGATTGTCCAGTTCTTTCAAAAGAAGTATTTGAGGTTGAACATGCAATACTGAAATATTTTAAAAAGCCAAATACATGGGTCTTACTAAGACAATGAAATGAGGATCCTGAACCTTGCCACATCATTTCTCCATTAACCTGTGTACCTTTAAGCCGACTTCCACTGTTGCTTACTGATGGGGTTTGTATCACTGTTAGTGACTTGATGACAAAATGCCAGCCACCAGAAATGTCAACTAAGACAAACGAAGCCTGTTGGATGATCTATTGAATTGTAAATATGGTTTATCACTGTGGATGGACTTACTAGTGGTCAGTGCCGTAACCTTTCGTCCTGGTGAAGCCCACTGATGTGGCCACCACTAACGCTGGTAAACCTGCAAGAAAAGCAAGGTCACACTTTGTATTCAGCAAGAACCCCAAGTACCCTGGGCCAAGAAGAGCCAAGACAAAGTCCAGATGCTTTAATCAGAGCTAGCTTTGGACAAATCACTTCACAAAATATGTGTCCATTACAAACTTTCTTTCAAGTGCAAAAGTGTGAGAGCTGCAGCTGGGTTTTAAACAAGGTGCACTTAAACAAGGTTACAGCCACTTTGACATGAGTTTAAAGGGAACTGATAACAGAGATTTTGTATGTCTTTTAAGTTATCCATTTTCTAATTTACACTGCTGTAAAGGAAATTTAAAGTGATAAAATCAGAAAGGCAAAAGCTGGATGTCTCGGTGTGATGGAGTATCACAGAAGGAGAACACAAAGTTGGCAACACATGGACCCATATCAAGTTGTGCTTATAATAGAAAAAAATGAATTTATTAGTTAACTCTTTCTTTCCAATTTATCCATAATCACAAGAATGTAGGAACAGGAAATTCACTTACCTGTGCATCTGTACCTCTGTTTTACCTTAAAACTTCTTTTACTTTATGTGAATCACAACTCATCCAAATTTAATGGAACATCCCTATGTTTTGGTGAACAGAGGTTAGTTTAACCTACGCTGTTTAAAAGTGTTTTTTTTTTTTCTTTAAGTTTTGGTCATGCTTTCTTTCAGAAAGATCATGTTTGCCTCTTCAGATTAAAAAAATCTATTCTTTAATCATCCTTTTTCATCCCCTCTACCAGTCTTCTTTCTTCTCATTTCTCATCTTTCCTGCTAGTCCTTCTTCTGTGAGCCTTCACTAGTGATGTTACATTCATTCAGGAGATTTAATGACAAGAACCACGGGACAATATCCCAGAGGATCTGCCATTTTTTTATCAATTACTGGAGACTACATATATAAAATATAAATTGAATATATAGTCTTCTCCTTACCCTGCTCTTCATCCTTCATCCTGCATGTCATTTGTGACATTTTCTATCGACTGAACCAAATTCATTAGAAAAAAACTTTCTCCTAGGTAAGAACCAAAGGATTAATGGTCTTCATTTGATACAATTTGGATTTTTTTTCTAATTTCATTACATTTCATTTGCTGTACTGCAACTCATATGCCACCATTTTGTCCAGCCATTTCACTCTGCTACCCAGAGTACTTTAATATAGCAGTAATTTTGGAGGACAGCTGTAAACCCTCTCTTTAATACCTTTAGTAATGAGTTTAAATAAAGTAGTTATTTGTCTTGGAAATAGCCACTCTTAACTCTTTGTTAAGAAAGATGTTCTTTTGCCTAAATTCTGTATTTCTTAGGTCTATAGTACTAATTCATGACAAACTGTTCTTTGATTTGATACTTGTTCTACTTTAGAAGACCTCTGTCATGAAATCTGGACAAATATTCTATGAAAATCTAAGTAGAACACTTTGACTTCTTACCTGCTTTCCCAGAGAGTCCTAATACATTAAATATGAATACACTGTTATTGAAATTTGAGGGATAATCTTTAAGTACTCTTGATCCTTTTTTTGTCACATAAATTATTTTTGTGTCATAACAAGTCCATTTATCTGTAATTCCCCAGGTTCCCTCTAATATCCTATTCATGTCTTCTGATACAGTAAGTATTTGTCTTGAATTTAGCCTAAAATTTCCCAGTTGTTTAACTGTGTGGGTCTTTTAAAACTCAAAGACAAGTCATAAAAATAGTTGGGCTTTCTTCCCCCTGAAAACTACATTTTTAAATTAAGTAGGCTACCATTAGAATTGGCCCTATGAACAGTATTGATCTTTGAAAAGTCTGAGTCATGAAGTAATTTGAGAGTAACTTTTCCTAATAAAGTCAGACTAAGAATTAATTACTTCTCAGTCTGGCAGCAATTCTGTTTTTTTTGAGGACCCTGCTACCTATACATGAAGTTTCTCTTGTATTCTAAGTACCTTTCTCTTTGTGGTATGAATGGCTTTATTCTTTTATTGTTTCGTGATTTCTTAGAATAGAATCCTCAAAGAATTTTGAGGGGGAGAGGTGAAGACATGCCTACTGAGCCATCATGCTTTGGTTTTGAATTTTTATGACACTTTCAGTTATCAGGAAGAATTAAGAGAGAATATGTTGTTTTTCTGTAGGCTTCTGGTCTCCTGTCCCACCATGCAGACACTGTTGATTGTCAGCTGACTACCTATGTGGGCATTCAATATTCAAACCATTTAAAAATTCCACGTGATGGTTGAACATTTAAAAACACCCACTCTCATGCATTTCCACTTCACACATCAAATTAAACAAAAGTAGTCTAGGGATGATCACTATCTACTGCTTGGTAACACAGATGCTCAAAGTCATCTTAATAGGAGCATGCGAGGGTCTATTAGTGTGCTTACCCCATCCAAGGCACAGAAAGCGTTTCCTTATGAGACGTGTCCTGATTTTTCCGGTCACAGCCATGTATGACTGCCACGCCTCAGTTAAAACCCAACAGAATGAAGCCAGGAAGAAAAAGTGCAAACATGCAGTGGTGGTTGTGCAGATGCTCTGTGGAGATAAACAAAGAAGACTCAAGCTGAGCCTGGATGGGACTTGTGTCCTTCAGGGGATAACAGCTTCTGACTTTTTACTTCAAACATCTCCCTCTCTGCAGCACCAGAGTCATTACTTCCAGAAATTAGACACCCTGCAGTCTTTATGCTGCATACAATGTCGACAATAGAAAAAAGCGTGTCCTAATTCCATGTGTGTGTCCAGTTTCTTTTATGAGAGCCGAGAGTAGAAGTTTAGACTCAAGAGAGATTAAAATTACTTCTTTATTGAGTTTTTTCCCATAAAATATAATTGTGGGAATAGTCTTTTCTTTGGTTTAATTTAAGGTATAGGCACCTTGAATAATTATTTGGACTACATTTTTTATCTTTTCTTTGTACTCAAGGATTCTCTTTTGTTTTTTTATCAGTGTTGATATTAAGATTATATTTGTGAGCACAACAGCCTTACAAAAGGAAAAATTACTTTGCTTTTATGTGTGTGATTTTCAAGATACAACAGCAAAGTGAAAATAAGTTTGGCTAACAGCCTAGAACTAAAATAACATATGTATTTTAAAGAACTTAATATTGTACTTCAGTGTTATTACATTGCAATATGTGTCCTAATTAAGTAATTTTGGAAAAGTCACTTGCAGTACAGAGCCATGATTTCATAGATTTTTTTTTCCATGCAACTGAATCATTCTAAATGCAATGATCTTTAGTTGTGACTTGTCTGCCAAAGATCAGCAGTTTCATTTTGGTAAAGGCTGCCACTCATTTCACTATTGGTATAATTTCTTTGTGTAAATCTTATCCAAATGCAAGTCATAACCATCAACAGAACTAAGACTTTTTGTCAATCTCAGTCTTGGCTGTTTTCAAAATTTCAAAACAGACAAAGATAGTACAAGTAAAAATAATATATAAATACCCCAAATTAAATATATGGAAATATCAACTCCTGGGCTGGGGATTTAGCTCAATGGTATCACACCTGCCTAGCAAGCACAAGATTCTGAGTTTGATTCCTGGGACCACAAAAAAAAAAAAAAAAAAAAAGTATCGACTCCCATCTTTCTACTTCAACTCCAATCAGATACTAAAGCAGAATCTCAATAGAAATTTTTTGGACCAAATTATTCATATTGGTTACTTATTCCATTGAAATTCACAAGATATTAACTTAGCTTCCCAGTTCTTTTAATTCTATGCAAAGAACTTTACTGTATCATGTTTATCACATCCTGTTGTCATAGTGATGAGAGGAAATGTGTAGAAGTTGTGTACCACGGTACTAGGTATACAGCCAGTACTCAGCCAACTGTAACTCTTATCTTAATTATTATAAACAGTGCATGAATAGATGTTACCAGTCTTCAGCATGTGATTCCTTATTTCATATAGTACTTACATCTACTTAGCGCTTAAGTTTATGGTCAACATGATAACTTCCAGTATGACAGAGCCACGGTTTCTTTACCACGCTTCTTTTCCCTTTACCTTGTCTCAGGAATAATGTAGTAGCTCTAACCAATCCTGATTCCTTCTGCACTTGGGACTATGGGGCTTTTTGCCAAGTTAAGGTTTAACACCTGTAACAGCACCTCTCTGCTCATACCCGGTGTATAGTCCCATTTTGAATCTCAAAGATAATTTCTCCAGGGTCTATTTTTTTTTTTTTGGTACCAGGAATTGAACTCAGGTCCTTGTGCTTGTGAGGCAGGCAGTGGAACCACTGAGCTAAATCCCAGCCCTCCAGGGTCTATTTGAAGAGCAGTTATTCTTCTTAATTTAGCTTTCATTTCCTTCCACCAATGTGTCTCCTCTCAATTGTGTGTTCTGGCAAAGTTATTCCTGTTCTATTTTTAAACAATCAGTAAGTATTTTATTGAAAAATGTAAAAATGTTAACAAGTTAGACCCTAAATGCTGGATGCACTGAAATTTCATAAGAAAAATGAATACAGAAGTTTTTAAAATTTGCTCTCTATAATTTTGGACTCGCTGACCCTTACTTTAATACTAATAAAAATTGAAGTAGATATAATTTGGGGCTACTGACATATATTTCAATAAGTCCTGTCTCTTTGGATAATAATAAGGTCACAGCCTGTGGGGAGAATGTATTGTAATTAAGGAAGTATGGCCTCTTTCTACAGCCAATAGCATTTACTATGGTGAGACAAAGTCATATGTCTTAAATTCTCCAAGTTGGGAATAAACCCTATCAAATTAAAGGAAGAGTATATGTGGACTAGAGTGGGTTTAAACTTGCAAAACTAATCTTTTATGAAGAATGTAACAAGAGCTATGATTCTAAGAAATAAAGGGAGCTGCAGTATCCCTCATCATCATATAGGGAAACAATATACAATTAAACCCTTAGCACAATGAAACACATTGATTTCTTCTGATGTGTTAGATATACTCATTTGTAATAATACAAAGAGTGTTTTTAAAATACAGTAATTTTCAAATGACCTCTATTACTTTCCACATTTGTTACATCAGCTTCACAAGAGTACCCATTCTAATCTTCTGGGTTTAGGATGATTGATTTCTCCACTCATGTAACAAAAATCCCACATCAGCAACTGAGCAAGCATTTGTATCGCTGCTCAGACTGAGGCCTTTTCCATTTACAGTCCACAAACCTTGATTCTCTTTTTCTAACAGGTCCATATTGTGATGCCTCCTTGGTTATCACCACCACTGGACCCACCAGTACGAATGTGGGCATTACAGCTTTTTCTCCAGGACTCTGTGTCTACTCTTGACTTCTCCTAAACTGGAGTGCCACAGCTCACCATTCTCAGCGTGAGACTCGTGAGCATTCCAAGCTTGCCATCTAATTCTTCAGTTTTGCTCCCGTGCCCAAGCCCAGTCTACGTAGTCTGATCAGGTCTCAACCGTGTCACAACTGATGAATGTTAGGGGGATATATGCAATGTGAAAATGGGTTCACGACATCTCATTGCTTCTACTTGTTATCCTCATGTACATCTTTGGCCCCACGTCCTTAGAGACTTTCTTAAATAAATGACAAAAAGAAGTGTAAAATGTGATGAGCTATAGGCCTGATACATACCATAAAGCCCCAAAGCAGAGAAGTACAGACTGCAGATGAACAGGACTCAGACACTAGGTGCTAGGAGCAGGAGGAAGATGCAGGAAATAGAAAAGAGTAATGACACGTGGGTGACACACAGTTCTAAAACACGCTTAATGGTATGGCAGAAGGAAGAAATGGAGAAATGCAGGGAAAGATAACAGCTAAAACAATACTACAGGAAGATTTCTCAGAACTTTACAAATTTCTTGGCTGTAGGATAGATTAAAGATGAAACACACACACACAAATACAACACACACCAGACACACACATGCACTCCTACTTGTACTATGATGAAATTTGTGAACATGGAGAATAAAGAGAAAACCCTCAAAAGCCTTCAAAATGAAAAACAACATTATTTAGAAAGAAATTGGAATCCCAGTGACATCAGATTCCTGTGAGCAATCAAGAAGCAATTGAAATATCCTCAACAGTGTAAAGGAAAATAACTCTGAACTTTGAATTCTACACCCAGACAAATGATTATTCAAGTGAGAGGAAGAAAGAAGAAAGAAAGAAAGAAAGAAAGAAAGAAAAGGTTGATTCTGAAATCAATATTTTTAGAATTAAAAAGAACTTAGAAGCATACTTCTTCAAGATTCTCTCTGCTAGAACTGCTAGACAATATAAACCATTAATAAGAAAAATAACTCCAGGAAAAGGGAATAAGATAAAAGAAGTGACAGAGTGAAGTAATAAAATATACTGCTTCTAAATAAATATTCATTGTGTATACACATAGCTATGTATCTGTACTTTTTTACACATAATCACATGGATATAAAATTCAAAATCATGTCAGTTACGGCTGAAAAGATGGGAGGCTAGTTAGAAGAGGGCACAGGAAATAAAAGTATGTTCTCAAGTATATTAGAGATACTGATTCTCTAGAGATGATAGAAAAATACGTTTGAATATAGATGTTGTCATTGTTAAGGTAGCTACACAAAAGTAGAAACAATATATTTGCAAAACAACAGAAAAAATTGAATTGAGAAATCTATGAGTGTAAAGGTGATAACAAATTAAAAGGACAAATTAGAAAAAATGATAAATAAGAAAAAATATGAAAACAAACATAATTCCAAACATCAAAATCACAGTAAGTAGAATTTCTTTAAATTCACTTGCTAAAAGTGTAAAATTTTTATGGTGGATAAAACCCCCTAATATCAGTAATGTATTTATGGGACAACCCTCAAATCCAATGGCATAGAACTATTGAGAATAAAGATATGAAAGTAGCTATTTCAAGCAAATGCTAATAAGTAAAAATCAGACATTACAATGTTAATACTGGCAAAACCACCAGCAGTGCTAAAAAGGGACAGCACTCTGAAGGTGCAGGTAGCCCATGGAGATTCAGAAGCGACACTTCTCTGTGAAACCAGTGGCAACTTTTCATAGTACATGAAGCAAAATTTCAGAAAGCCAAAAAATAAACTATCAAACTAAGATTAAAATGGGCATAGGAAACAGCTCTCAGGCATAGAAAATGGAGGAATAAATAATAGTATTTCAAAGAGCAAAGGTAATTTTTTTTACAGGACATGCATGAGATAAAAAACAAACTTCCATGGACTATAGAAGGTGGAGAAACTTGCTTTTATTAAAAAAATGAAAAACAGAATACTGAAATGAAGCACTTTAGAACAATATTTTCAAACTCTCAAGACTGTCAATATCTATATACCCTAATTTCAGTATACATAGAGAAATACAAAATTATTTGCAGTTATAGCAACATTTCTACAATCCTAGGCAAATTAAAGTAATTCCTCCGTAAAAAGCAATTTGAATTATTATGATAATTTCATCAATTCACACATTGATTTGTCTATAACAAATAAAGTAGAAGTCCATCTTGCTAGTCACATGGAACAAAACATATGTGAGAAATGTACAATATATTTGAGACACACTAGTAGATTCTCATATGTGGATGATGTAATAAGAACAAATCCCAACATCATCATAGTGAGTTCTAAAGCAGCTCTTTACAGAGCATGCTAATAAGTGCATATTTACACTACTAAGATGGTGGTAGTTCTTACAGATTACACATAAACTGTTTGAGGATGAAATTAAGGTAATAGATTTTGAAAAGTGATTTGAATAAAGGTTATATGTGCATTTGCACATAGTACATACTCCATAAATGGAGTTGTTTATAATAAAATCATAGTAGGAGCTTAGTCAAGTATATGAATTGGGTTTTTATTTGGTAAAACAAGAATATTTGAAAATATCTGGCAGCCCCTTAAAGGACAATGAGAAAACCAACTTACTGAACACGTACCCTGCCTTAAACACCAATTTTGCAGAAATGCTGCAATGGAAATATTCTACAAAGGAAGAAATGAAGCTCAGAAAAGTTAAGTAACTAACCTAAAGTTACACAGGTAACAAAGTAAGAAGCCATGCACTCATTCTACTATGACAGGTTACCTGTGCTCAACGGAATTCTGGCTTTGTTAATGTTAATTTTTATATAGTCATACCATACCTTTTTAAGTTGCTTCAAATTAGTTTTGAAACAATTTTGAATATAAATGATAAATAATGTTGTGACAAACAAAAGTTATATTAAGTGAGAAGTCCTTACTGCCTAAATTACCAACTAAAAGAGAGAAATGCACCATTTCTAGGTTGTACAGTTGTACAGTTGCCATCAATCTCGGCAGATGCACTCTGAGGTACCTGGACAGAACACCTGGATAAAACGAATCATTAAATCCAGTGTGTATCGGGAACTCAAGGTCATAAAATTAAATGAAAACTGCTGGGATGGTGGCACAGGTCTAATCCCAGCACTCTGGGAGGCTTGGGCAGGAAGATCTAAGTTTGAGTCCAGCCTGCACAACTTGCTCACTTAGTGAGATCCTGGCTCCAAATAAAAATGAAAAATGGTTGGGGATCTTGCTCAGTGGTAGAGTGCTTGGTTCAGTCAGCAAAACAGAAAAGAAAACAGTTAAATGAAAATGTTGATGACATCAAGGGCACAATCAGAAGCTTTTTGTTCATGTCACTTTATCCAACTTCCCTTATTTGATAGCTGTGATGACATGCTACACCTTCAAGCAATGCTATTTGTACAGAGTTGACAAATATCTTGCAAAGACACAGAAACATAACCTGTGCACTCTTCCTTTTGGAGGAGTGGACAATATTAATATCAGATAGAAAGAATACTAATCTCTTCATGAGAACTCTTGGTTTATCATTAAGCACAAACTGCAATGGTTGCTTAAGAGTTGCAGCACAAAGCTGTGGTGAAGTAGCACTATCGTTTCTTCAAACCACTTTAAAAATTTTTTTGAATTAAAATCGTTCTTACAAGACTGGCTCTCAATAAAAGAAATTGCAAATATAAAGTCATACATGACATCAAACAACTCAGTGAAGGAAACATAACAGTAGTTAATAGAAATGAGTATCTCAGACAATAGTAACTCATATTTACTAGAATTTTATGAATTCATATTAAAATAAAGGAGCATTATTAAAAAGAAAGCAAATGCTAGATAGATGTCAACCGTGATAAAAATCTGTTCCCAGATGTCAAAAAGATGTATCTCACAGAAAACATGCTCATAATTTGAAGACCTTGGAAAATCTGTCATACATAACAAGAAAAGTCTGCTTTTTTAAAACATGTCCTTTGGGAATCCAAACATTAGTGCACCATACACAGCAGATGCTTCACTATGTACTGATATCTCTAGGGTTAGGAAAATAACAGCTTTAGTAAAAATGAAATAAAAAGTAAAGCCATTTGCTAAACAAGGCCAAGAGTTCAACTAAAGCTTTATTAATAATTTGGGAATTCTAAAATGTGTTATGAGCTCCAAGGTACTGCTAAGAATCAATTTTCACTGTATTCTGTATTGGTAGAGGAAATAATGCAATGGTGGGTTTGCACCCTCAGGCCGTTCAGAAGTCCCTTCTCCACTCAGCAGTACTGTCCACTCAAACCAGGCATAACAGTGATGCAAGGATAAAGTTGCTTTCAACTCCTGACAAATGGTGCAGACAGGACCCGCAGGCCTGTTCCTGGGATTTCTAGACTTAGAAAATGTGTCTTTGTTGATTTGGGAAGCAGAAGAAGATAATACTTTTCCATCAAGAAAACATTATTTATTTATTTTGTCTGTCATGTTTGATCCATTGTCCTTTTGGTGTCATGAGAATATTTCAAAGAAATATTGGGATATATAGTGCAATGGAAATAATGCTTGATGTTGAGGCAGCATCATATGAAAAGATCATAGGTTCCAGTAGCAAGATGGTATTTCTCAACCTTGGCTGTACACTGGTATCACCTGGGCAGCTCTAAAAATGTGGATCTGTTAGTGTTATTCTCCAATTCCCAGGTTCTGATGTGATCTCTGTGGGGTGGAGCCCAGGCATTAGAATTGCAAAAGCTCCCTGGGTGACTCTAATGTGCATCCAGGGTTGAGAATCAGCAACTTCTGTGGTCATGGGCCGCCATCTGGCAACTGAGCTACCGAATGGTCCATCTTGCACAAGTCCCCAACTTCTCATAGCCCCCACCTTAACATTTCACAGCCTGGATTTGGGGCCTGTAAGATGAGACTGAACATATTTATTATGTAGGGTTATTGTAAAAGTTACAACAAATAATAAACTTTCTAGCTCTTGGTGGATTCTCAAAAGTATTAACATAGTGAATATTCATGCATTTTTTCAACCCATTACAGTGATTATCTAGACTTGGCCAATTATTAAAGTTCTAGGAAGGGTAACAGATGTGGAACGTCCTGCTATGACTTCATATTTTTACTTCGAATCTCACTAGAACTGATAGCCTTATAGGACGTGCTATGGAAAATGCAACCAAATGATTAATATTAGGAACAACTTTGGAACAGGGAAAAGTGGGGAAGAAAAGCCATGGCATAGTAATCCTGGCCTCGGTGGGGAGCAGGAAAGAAGACTCTCATTCCCATCCCATGTTCTTGCTTCCTACAGATACCTGCAAGAAAGCACCTGATATTGTCAAATAACCACTCAGTTATGATAAATGCCATCCTTGGGCTTGCTATGGACCTTTGAGTGTGAGGATTTATACAGAGGCCAAAGGAATTGTACTCCAAAGAAACAATTACAACCTTGAGATTGTACAGATCCACTTGGGCCTAATTTACAAATCCCTGTTTTCTCGTCTCCGAGCCATCCAACCTCAGATGTTTCAAGCCCGACACATTCCCAAATGAACTTTTTACCCTTCTCCTTAAGCTGACTCTTTTTTTCCTCTGAATACTACAATGAAAGAACAGTATCCTTCCCAACTAGAAGGCATCCTCCTATATCCAGTCAGGCACCAATTCCTATTGGATTATATCTAATCTTGCTATATTGATTCTACTGCCTTCATTTCCTTGATCCAGAATGAGGCCGTCACATAGTGTTGCCAAGACTCAGTGAAACAGTAAGATTGGTGCAATGAGATCACCTATCTTGTTTTTAATTAATACATGTTTGCAGTACACAATGATTACATTCACCTTGGGGAGTTGGTACAATGTACATAGTACAACTTAATTCTTTTTACTTTCCCTTCCCTTTCCTCCCCTCTCTCTTCTTCCATCCCTAGGTTCCCTTGCATTAGCAAAAGATCTATCTCCCTGTTTCCTCTCATCTGTCTTTTACATTGCTCTTTATATTGTGCAGTTTCTGTAATATGAGACCACCTAAACAATGGCTCCATCTTCATTGAAAGAAGTGGCAGAAGGTCCAGAGCAGTGTATGCCTTTGTAAGACGTTCCTGTTCCCTCCATGTGCCAATTAATCTTAAGTGCCCACTTGACTGGATTAAGAGACTCCACTGGACCACAGAGGTGCTCTGCCAAATCCATTGATCTTTAAAGTTGATGTGCCATTAGGAGGTGGGGACCAGTTGAAGGAGCTGGGTCACTGGGAGTATGTCTTCTTAGGGTGTATCTCTTGAAAGAACTCTTCCCTTGCATGCTGCTTCCACTTCTGAGGCATCATGGGCTCAGCAGCTTTGTTCTACCACATCCTTCTGTCATGGTGTTTTTATCTTTGAGCTGGTCAACCATGTACTGGAGTCTCTGAAACCATGAGTCAAAGATACCTCTCCTGCTTTCAGTTGTGGGTGTCAGATGTTTTGTCCCAGCAACAGGAAAGCTGACTAATACATTCCCCTCAACAAGTTAGTGAAAGAAAGATCTTAAAATATGTCTGGCACACTAAGTGCTTAATAAGTATGAGCTGTTGTTATCCATAGTTTTAAAATTATTAGATGGGGATGTGGCAATGAAAAATACTAAAGCGTGTTCAAATATAAAGAGTCTAATGAACTGAGAAGCTGATAAATCAGGAAAGAATGGATCATGTCAAGTTGTGTGGAGTGTGATGGAAACAAAACTTGAAGCACATGAGTAGGGTTGACCTTTGATAAAAGGACAGTGCCTCCTTGGTTTTAAATAGGAAAAAAGGAAGAAAGCTTAGGTAGAGATGTAGATATATTAGCATACTTTGTAGTGAGAAGATGACCAAAGAATTTTTTTTTGAACTAGGAATTGTATCAGACATTAAAGCTGAAGATGTAGGAGAGAAATCAGAGGTTGAGTACATGAGAACAGACTGGAAATTCTATTGATTGGTGAGAATTGGTAGGCCAAATAACCTGGAAGAGCCAGGAGGCATTGAAACCTCTGTTGAAGTGACTGATCATGCATTTTTATCCATTCACTACCATTAGAAAAATGAAAGACCTACAGTATACACTCACTTCTAACTCTGAGATGATGGATTCTGGTCCCCTGTAGAGGTAGAGAAATACTTGTTCTGCTACTTTTCTTTTTGGTCTTTTCTCTTTGATCTTCTTTTAATAGGCCATCCCTGTGCCTAGCCCCATCTTCTTCCCCCTTTGACTTGTGACATTCTCCTTGCTACAGTACACAAGAAGAGAAAAACCAGCTCAATCAGAGCAATTCAGGCTATTGCCAGAAATAAATAAACATTTCGGTCCACTGGATGAGAAATGTTGAAATTGCATTGCAGCAAATCCTTTGTTTTGACACAAGACTGAAGCTATATCTCAAACTGCTTGCTATCTTTTTAATAAACAGTTACCTTAGAAAGTTTGGAAACCTACCAGGCTAGGTTCTCAGTTTCCCAGCATGAGGGAGAAATGACTATGATCAGGATACTGTAGTCTAGGTTGGATCAAAATAAGAGATGGTAAGATGAACTATTTCTGGTAACATTACTTTTATAAGCAATGACTATAAACATCTTTTTCGAAGATACTCATTTATTGAGAAAGAATGGCTTGGTTTAGAAAGACTCTATCTGGTCTTTCTTTTTTTTTCTTTTTTTAGTACCAGGGATCAAACTTGGGACCTTGCACTTGCAAGGCAGGCACCAGAACCACTGAGCTAAATCTCTGGACCATCTATGTGGTCTTTCTATTCACCACGTCTTAATAGGTTTTTGTCCTTGAGGCATTTTGGGTCAAAATATTTACTGAGTAAGAAAATTCTGAATTGGGAAAGTCATGAATGTATTACAAAAGAGCAAAAAATTTTAAAATTACAGAACTATTAAATCATCTGCAAGCAGTTAAGACATATACATAGGCTTAGAATGGATTACTGGACTATGTAAGGTCAAGAAAGTAAGAACATTTCCAATTCTGAATTTATATTGCTGAGCTATTTTTATTTTTTGACAAAGCAAATTCTTAAAAATTACTTAATTTTGGGTAAGGGCACACAGGCCCCAGCAAAAGACCTGCTGGGACACCACCAGTAAGGGTACACAGGCCCCAACCAGAGGCCTGCTGGACAGCAGCACAGTGCTGGGATCCAGAAAGCCATCATTCTGGGCCCAGGAATTGGCACAGTGGTGAGCAGCAGAGAGAAAGCCTCTCTGAGGCTTGTTGAGAATTGAAGCCCACTGGGAGAGCAAGGAGTCACCTCAGTGAAGGCACAGCAGACTGCAGAGGTCACTGGGTTGGTGGGGTCAACACCTCCTACTGGAAGCAGACTTGTTGCTGGGCCAGGGTGGCTCCAACCTGGGTAGAACTGTGCAGAGTTCAAACCTGAAGGAAGTCAAGGAGTTCAGTTCCAGCCTCACAGCCAGAAACCAGCCTCAACTTCAGTGGACTAGTGCTAGCTCATTGAGATCAGTTGACACAGATCTGTGCACTACCCATGTTGTCCATTAGGGACAACAGAGACACATCTTAAAGGGGACATTTTTTTCTTCTTTACATTTCTCCCTGTTCATTTCTCATCTTTCTTGTTCCTGTTTTTGTCCTGTTTTTTCTGGATTGTTCTCATTTTTATAGGAGTGAGAATACAGTTGCTGGTTTTTTCAGTTGCTGTCAGTTTGTTCTGTTTGTGCTCCTTCCTTCTCTCTTTTTGTTCTGTCTTTACCAGATTCCCAAAGTTTGCATGATCCTGTGTCCTCTAGCCTTACATCTAACCTTTCCTTCTCCTTCTAGTTCTCTACCCTCCCCAACTCTTTCTAAATCTCCCCAGAGGGTAAATTCACTATACTGAAGGGCTTATTTGCTGCAAATATATTTCTGGTCAGTTCTAGATTTTGATATATAACCACAAGTCTGGTTCATGTGGTCAAAGTTAGTAGATTAATAGTTACCACAGTTTGACATTTTCTAGGCTGTGTTTGATGCTATTGTTGATGCTGGTTGTAATGCTTTGGCCACGATAACCTGATTATTCTAGGCAGTTGTCCTTCCTGGTATACCAAGACTGAGATTGCCTAAGAGCCATTACAGAATCAAAACCCAAAGGCCAACTAAACCTGGAAGACAATCCAAGTAGCCATTGCCTAAAGGTTCTAAATACTAACAATATCAATACTCTCAATAAGCAATTTTCAAGCAGCAACCCAGGAATTAAACTAAAGACATCAACAACAGCAACAACAAATAAAAATTAGAAGACACCTAAATAAGACTCAAAACCAGACTACCAGATCACCAAAGGCAACCATAAAGGGTAACGAGATGGAACAATTTGATACTCAACCACCTGAACTCCCTGAACTGGCATCAAAAGAGGATATGGAAAAAATAAAATCAGAAATAATTTCTCATACAACTACAGAGATGGTGTCCATAGTGAAAGACATGATTAATAATTCTAGAGAAAAACAGATAAAAAATAGAGGAGCTCAGGATCATGATGGAATTCCAGCATAGGAAAGAAATGGAGTCCATAAAACAGATTCAAACAGATATTCAGGAGAATAAAGACTCCACTGAAAGTTTACACAGTGTAATGAGCCAATGTGAGGGCAGAATACCAGATACAGAAGACAGGATTGTGATTTGTGACCAGGAAAAGAAAAATTTAGTTAAAAGAGCAAGGGACCATGAGAAATCAATCCAGCAACTGCTACATGATGCAAAGAAGAATAACATAAGACTGATCGGAGTCAATGAAGAAACAGAAGATAGTGCAAATGGCATAAAAAGAAAGCTTCACAAGCAGGGGAAAAGAATAGACAAGTGAGGTATATAGGACTCCAACTAGCCATGATCAAAAATATCTAAACCCAGGGATATAACAGTCAAGGTTCCAGAAACCCAACAGAAGAACAACATACTGCAAGCAGTTAGAGAAAAGAAACAATTCACATGAAAAGGAAAGCCCATCAGAATCACAGCAGACTTCTCAATACAAACCCTCAGGGCAAGAAGAGCCTGGAGTGAAGTATTTCTAAAAGAAAACAACCTCCAACCCAGATCGATGTACCCTGCAAAATTATCTTTCAAATTTGATAGAGAAATAAGATACTTTCATGATAAACAATACCTGAGAAACTTTATGAATACCAAACCAGCTCTCCAAAAAATTTTAAACAATATCTTAGGAAAAGAAAATGAGGGTCAAAACCCTACAAAGCCCAACAGAATGAATCCATCAGGCACAAAGAAATTAAATATAAAGGGTGGGAGGATCTGAAAAGAGGAAAAGATCATGACAAGAATGAGTTAACACATACCAGTTATAGCCATCAATGTTGATTGTCTATAGCCACCTTATATACCATGGACGATAACCAATGCTAATGTAATGGTCCCAATTCATGAATCAAAAGAAATAGACTGGCATAATGGGTCAAGAAGCAAAATCCAACAATATGCTGCATACAAGAAACACACTTATTTCAAAAAGAAACTCATAGACTGAAAGTTAAAGGGTGGAAACAATATTCTAAGTGACAGGAACCTGAAAAAGAGCAGGAGTAGCTATCCTATTTGCAGACAAAATGGATTTCAAGCCAAGACTAATTAAGAGAAACAAAGAAGCCCACTACATCCTTGTAAAGGGAACAATCCAAGAGGAAGAGAGAATAATCATAAATATACATGCACCAAATACAACTGCACCCAACTATATAAAACAAATATTAATGGACATGAAAAATCAAATAAGCACTAATACAATAATAGTGAGAGACCTCAATACCCTACTGTCACAAATAGATAGATCAAGTAGACAAAAAATAAACAACAAAATATTAGAACTCAAGCAAAATCTCAAACAAATGGACTTAACAGATATGTACAGATTGTTCCACCCCACAAAATCAGAATACACATTTTTTTTCAGCTGCACATTGGTTGTTCTCCAAAATAGACCACATACTTGCTCATAGAACATGTTTAACTAAATGCAAAGGAATTGAAGTTATCCCCTGTATATTATCAGATCATAGTGCAATGAAATTGGAGATCAATAGCAAAAGAAACCACAAGAACTTTGTAAACACATGGAAATTGAACAATGCACTCCTGAAAAACTAAGGGCCACACAGGAAATTAAAGATGAAATTAGTTTCTACAATTAAATGACAATGCCAATACAACATAGCAGAATTTATGGAACACTATGAAAGCAGTCTTATGAGGGAAATTCATAGCACTGAATACTCATATTAGGAAAACAGAGTGAACTCAAATAAAGAACCTGATGCTGAACCTCAAGCTTCTAGAAAAAGAAGAGGAGGACACACTCAAAGCTCATATAAGAGAGGAAATTATAAAGATCAAAGCAGAAATCAATGCAATGAAGACTAAGAGAACAATACAGAAAAATCAATGAAGCACAAAGTTGGTTCTTTGAAAGAATAAACAAAATTGGCAAATCCTTAGCCACCCTTATCAAAAAAGGAAAGAAAAAGGCCTAAACCCATGCAGTTAGGGATGAAAAAGTTGAAATTACAACAGACCCAACAGAAATCTAGAGGATCATCAATACCTACTTTGAAAACCTATACACCAATAAGATAGAAAACACAGAAGAAACAGACAGATATACAGATATATATGAATTACAAAAGTTGAACAAAGAAGACCCAAAATTCTAAACAACCCAATATTAATCAACAAAATTGAAAAGGTAATTAAAAACTTACCAACAAAGAAAAGCCCAGGTCCTGATGGCTTCACTGCTGAATTCTTCAAGGCATTTAGAGAAGAACTACTGCCACTACTGTTTAAACTCTTCAATGAAATTGAAAGGGAAACAATACTCCCAAATTCATTCCTGGAAGCAAGTATCATTTTGATCCCAAAACCACTGAAGGACCCAACTGAAAATGAGAACTATAGGCCAATCTCCCTGATGACCATAGAAGCAGAAATCCTCAATAAGTTACTGGCAACAGGGATGCAGAAGATCATCAAGGAGATCATACATCCTGACCAAGTGGAATTCATCCCAGGGATGCAGGGATGGTGTAACATATGCAAATCAATAAATGTAATACACTATATTAATAGAGCCAAGGACAAAAACCATATGATCATCTCAATAGATGCAGAGAATCATTCAACAAAATCCAACACCCATTCATAATGAAAACCCTACAGAAAATTGGAATAGATGGTCTTTATCATCACCCGATAAAAGCCATCTATGACAAACCAAGAGCCAACATCATACTAAATGGTTAAAATCTGAAATCCTTTATGCTAAAATCAGGAACAAGACAAGGATGCTCACTATCATCACTCCTGTTCAATGTAGTTCTGGAAACATTAGCCATAGGGATCAGATAAGAGAAAGAAATAAAAGGAATAAAGACAGGAAACAAAGAAGTTAAATTATCATTTATGACATGATACCCTACATAGAACACTCCAAGAACTCCACCAAAAGTCTTCTAGGCTTAATAACCAAATTTAGTAGAGTTGCTGGATAAAAGGTCAACAAACAAAAATCAATAGCCTTCATGTACACGAACAACAGACTCACTGAGAGAGGCACTGGAGAAACAACTCCTTTCACAATAGCATACAAAAAAAATGAAATACCTAGGAATCAGTCTAACAAAAGAAACAAAAGACCTCTACTCTGAAAACTACAGTACTCTAAAAAAAGAGATCCAAGAGGATATCAGAAAATGGAAAGACATCCCTTGCTACTTGGTAGGAAGAACCAATATAATGAAAATGGCCATAGTTCTAAAAAACTGCTATATAGATTCAGTGCAATCCCAACAGCATATTTCACAGAATTTGAGAAAACAATCCAAAAATTCATATGGAACCAGAAGAGGCCTAGAAGAGCAAAAGTAATTCTAGGGAACGAAGACAAGGTAGGGAGTATCACAATCCCCATCTTGAAACTATACTACAAAGCTACTGTGATAAAACAACAACAACAAGAAACCAGCATGATACTAGCAAAGCAACAGACCTGAGGATCAGTGGAACAGATTTGAAGATGCAGAAACAACTCCAGGCACACTCAGCCACCTCATCTTTGACAGAGGAGCCGAACACCCTCACTGGAGGAAACATAGCCTCTTTAATAAATGGTGCTGGAAAACTTGGGTTTCAATTTGCCAAAGGTTAAAACTAGACCTATTATCTCTCACCATGCACTAAACTAAAATCAAAATGGATCAAAGATCTAAATATAAAAACAGAAACACTAAACCTGCTGGAAAAGAGGTCAGGTAGGAGTCTCGAAGACATTGTGAGGAAAAGATTTCATGAACAAAACACATGGGAACTAGCACAACGAATCAACAACTGGGATCTCATCTTATTGAAAAGCTTCTGCACAGCGAGAGAAACCACCAACAGAGTGAAGAGATTACCCAATGTGGGAAAATTTTTTACCAGCTGTTCCTTAGACAAAGGTCTACTATCTACAATATATAAAGAACTTAAAAAAAATTAGACCTCCCAAATTTAAAGACCCAATCCAAAAATGGGCCTCTGAAATGAACAGATATTTCTCAGACAAACAAGTAGAAACAGCAAATAAACACATGAAAAAATGTTTACCATCACTGGTCATTCGAGAGATGCAAATGAAAACAACACTGAGATTCCACCTCACCCCAGAAAGAATGGCTGCTATCAAGAAATCAACCAATAACAGCAGTTTGTAATAGCTAACTCTTGGAAACAGCCCAAATGTCCATCAACTGGTGACTGGATAAAGAAGATATGTTTTTTTTGTTGTTTTTTTTGGAAAATGGAGTACTACTCAGCCATAAGGAATGAGAAACTAGATACATCTGTAGCTAAGTGGGTGCACATTGAGGCCATATTCTTAAGCCAAATAAATAGGAAACACATGTGTAAATACCAAATAGTTTCTCTGGTGTGAGAAACTGAAAGTATAAATGAGGATCAAAATGTATAGTAGATAATGTGAAATAGGAAGAAGAGTGTCAAAGGAGAAGGGGAAGTGAGAAGGGTAAGGGAAAGGAAAGAAGGGAAAGAAAAAATATGAGAATAGGGAAAAACAGAAACAAAGTCTTTGAAAATAGGGAGGGGTGAAGGGGTTGAAGGGGGGCAGGGGAATGGGGAAAAAAGAAGAACCAATATATATCATGTACAGGTGCAAATTCCCCATGATGAATGTCATCTAAAATGTACCAATAAACTTAATGAATTAAAAAATACTTTATTTTTTGATCAATATAAAATATAGCAAAATTTTATTACTACAGTTGAGGTCTGGAGCCTAAAAGGGAGTAGCAAAAAGTTGAGTGAAAAGAGAAAAGGAGGGCCAGGGATTTAGCTCAGTGGTTCTGGTGCCTGCCTCACAAGCACAAGGTCCGAAGTTCAATCCCTGGTACCAAAAAAATAAATAAATAAATAAAAGTAATTAAATATCATTTTCCTTTATTTTCAGAAAAGGAAAAATTAGCAGTGTACTACACTATAACCTCTAAATTTCCTTATAATGCTGACAGTTGGACCACAGTGTTGTTGGCTTTATTAATAAGCTTCTTTAGCTCCAGTATGACATGTTTTGCATTGTATGGTTTCCCCTTATCATATTTTATGAAACTAGAACAGAAAAAAATAGCAACAAGAGAAGAGAAGCAAAATCCAAAAGACCATGAAGTCAAAAATAGATCTTACAAATATTTAAGTACAATCTGCTGTTCTTATATCATGACTTTAAATTATATAGTTGAAAATAATGTGGATGAGCTGAGAAACTCCCTCCATTTTTACCCATAAGCATTAAAGTAAAAAGAGAGAGGGAGATCTGGTCCTAGGTTGAAGGGCAGAAGGTGGAGATGGGTGGAGAAGGAGGAAAAATGTGTTCCTGGTCTAACTGCAGAGCTATAATTTCATTCTCCTCATTTTAAGTGGGTGAAAAGTGTTCTCTCCTCACCTCCCCCCTTGCCTCTTTCTTTTCTTTTCCATACGTCTCTGCCTTTGCGGAGAGGCATGGCAGTACTCCAAGTCTTGGAGCAGGAAAGAGAGAAGAAAGAGAATACAACTACATCCAGAAACCTGTCCTACTGCAACCATGACGCCTCAGTGCCAGAATTCCACATGAACGTGTGACTGGCTGCAGAAGCCCCTAACCTCAAATGAACCAGGTATGAGATATAACTGAATTCTTTCAAATCAAGCTAATATTGTGTGAATGTAGTCTAAGTACTTACCTTCCTATCTTACTCAATTCAGTCTGAATATACCATGTGCATGCTTCTAGGAGAAATCAGATTGTGATTCACATTCAGTTGTCAATTAGTGTCTCAATGCATGAAATATTCACTTGTAGTAAATGACATACTTTGAGAGAAAAACATATATTCTTCCGGGTTTCTAGGATACCATTTAATGCTTAACTACAGCAAATTATGACTATATCAAGCTCAGCCGGTCCCAGCACCCGGAAGGAAGCGCCTCACTTCCATCTCAGGGCCCTAGGGCAGAGAAGCTCAGCCAGTCCCAGCACCCAGAAGGAAGCTCCCCTGCTGCCATCCCAGGCTCCTAGGGCAGAGAAGGTGAGCCGGTCCCAGCACCCAGAAGGAAGCTCCCCTGCTGCCATCCCAGGCTCCTAGGGCAGAGAAGGTGAGCTGCGCAGGCACCAGAAGCACCCCCTACCCCACCCCCCGGGAAAAGGAGAAGATACATAAACAAGCCTCAGAAACAGACTTCTGGATCACCTACAGCAACCCCAAAGGGAAACAAGATGGAACAATCTGATACTCAACCACCTGGACTCTCTGAACTGGCACAAAAGAGGATCTGGGAAAAATGAAA
>NW_004624753.1:26876176-26900878 GCF_000247695.1 Heterocephalus glaber | reverse complement strand
CAAGGGAAGGGGAAAAAAAATAAGAACCAAGAAACTCATGTAAAGGTACAAGATCCCAATGATGAATGTAACTGTATTTTATACCGAAAATGTACCAATAAACTTAATGGGAAAAAAATATGACTATATCTCAGAAGAACACGGCATCTTTTCTTCCTCCCATAAATCCAAAATTCTTCCTCTTGTATCATCATATTATCTGATGCAAATTTGTATTTTTAGCCCTATTTCATAGATTGTAGATTCTAAGAGGAATCAATCGGTTTCCCTCCTTTATGTCCAGTGGAATAGTTGGCATATGAACTTACCTAGGAAATATTTGGTGTATGAAAAAAAAAATCACTCTTATTTATAATTTCAAAGATGATTCTGGTCTGAACATTCATGCTATTGCTTACAGACAATTGGGGGGAGTTCTCCAACCACTGTTGGTATGGAGGTGACTATCTTCCCCCCATATTTGTTCTTTCCTTGTTGTTCTAACAGTATCTTAAAACCACAAGGACCCTATAATGAAACCTGAATTTCCCTTTCTTTCTTTCTTTCTTTCTTTCTTTCTTTCTTTCTTTCTTTCTTTCTTTCTTTCTTTCTTTCTTTCTTTCTGTTAATATCATATGATTAGATTCGTATCAGCGGAAGATAACAAGAATAGCATGTAAAATTTTGGGGAGTAGGTAAATCTATTTTCCTCTTATCAGCTGGAATAATTATATGATGGTTGGAGCTGGAGCAGCTGTCTTGAACCTCAAGGTGTAAACTGCAAATTTAGTATGGAAGAAAAAAGTTATAAGGGAATGTATCTTTAATATACATGGAGCTATCTATATTTATGATAGAAAGAAGCAAATATCTCTTTTATGCTATTCCTGTTTGGGATTTTTATATAACGCAGCATATATATATATATATATGCTGAGTAAATGCTATTGATGAACCAACTGAATAAATTACATTAATTAGCCAAGCTCTGAACTAATTAAAATAGTTACATCTCATTTAGTAAACTTTGAACCATATCTTCCTCAGTCCCAAAAAGTCCTTCACTAAGCAAGTAATAATATTTGTGTAGTGGGTTTTATATAGTACTTTAATACCTGTTATCTAATTTGATATCTGCTCAATAAGAAAAAAAATATGTACCAAAAATATATATTTACACAGAGTCCACCAAAAATACATAAACCCTTCAGTAAAAGAAAAATAATAAATGTCTGGAAGTTCATGGCCACCACTTTGAGCACCTCTTGTAATTGCAAAGGCCAAAGGCAACTTGCATTAATCTCATGATGTCTCAGTAAATTTAGTACTAAAATATTTATAAAAGTTTTTCTTTTCCTGATGTGTGTATACATTTTTTGGGCTGACGCTGCATATAGTTTTGATTTTACTGATGAATAAAACATTCTTGGTGAGACTGGGTAACTTCCCCAAAATCCTCCCGTTAGGAGCAGACCCAGGACTCAAACTGAATGCCTTTTGATTTACTCCTGACTCACTCATAGTACACATGTTTGAATTAGAAATAACGTAAGCATAATTATGAAAGCATGAATGTTGTTGGAGGCCAGAAAAAGTAATTTTTGCAAATGTAGCTACTACAATGTCTTAAGCACAAAATACAGAAAGTGGGGAGTAGCAGGCATGTGAACCAGGAGCTGCAGGAGCTACAGTAAGAGGCTACAGAGCTATTACAAGCAAGTGCAGTCTTCAGATAAGCAGAAACAAGTCTGATGGGTGCTCTGGGAAATCTTGCTTGGTCTCCACATTCTGCTATGTCTTCCTTCATTCCACTGGGCCCTCCTCCTCCAGGAGCACTGTTAGCACATTTCACACAGTGTTACCACAGTGTGTTACTTGGCTGCTCACACCCTCTACCCGTATCACATACACATCTGGGTGTGAGTAATGACAGACTCTCACTTGGCGATAGTGGTGCTGCTCACCACTACAAAGCAGAACTGAGCCCTGAGTCCAACCGATGCTCAGCATTCAAAGCACCTCAGTGCTGAATGAATGAATGAATCAATGGGTAAATTACTGACTCAAAAGATTTTTTCTGATATACCCGGATTACGTAACCTTCCTGAAGATGTGTTACTTCTGTATCATTTCTTTGCATTTTAACTGTGCCTAGCACATAGGTTCTCAATTTAAAATATCCATGAGTAGGAAGAAGTAAGTTATTCTATATAGCAGAGACTGGAGACTTCAGGAGAGAGACAAAACAAAGGATCATGTTAGTGGTCTTGATTTTAAAAAGGAAATTATGTGTTGTGTGGCAATGAATCCAGACATCATGGAGCTTGTGTAGATAACAGTATGATGGTCATAGAGAATTCCTTGGCATATTCTGAATCTGTATAGTTTAAAAGAAAATCCATAGTAGTTCACTAGCTCCTTCCCCCACTCCAATACAGTTTATCTTTAGACATAACTGTAATTAAATATTCAGGGGCTTAAAGAGGAAGAGAATGCTCTGAGGTCCAATAAATAGCACAATGTGGACTATTTATAAGAATGTAAGCCTAGGATTCCAGAGAAGTGTCCAGTGCTGTGGCTCTGGTCCCTCGGTTGGCAGCTGGTTTCTTTGTTCCTGTCACTTCCAACCTTTAATCATCATTGGCCCTGGAATGACTTTGAAGGAACTTGTTGTGTGTAGAGAGACCTGAACCTCCTTTTAGTTTTAAGTAAATCAAAGCATTTAAGTAAAATCAAGACCATCTCCTTCAGAGTGGAAGAGCAACGACTTCCTATAAATGAAAGACAGTTTCACAGTTCTAACAAAGAAGTAATCCATTCTACCCATCAGCAATCTCTATTTACTATTTCACAGTAAACTCTGTAAAAATAATAATCACTATGAGTAATATGGCTGTGTGGCACTATGATTATCTGAAGATTTTATGATTAATAACAAAGGATTAAATGATGTTCCTTTGTCTTAAGGTCAATTATATTTAGATGCGTATAATTCAGGAAAATTATATTTTCACTAAAAGCTCCTAGATTTTAAAAATTTTGTTTTGAGTGATTGCTACGTACTAGGTGCTGTGTCAAGGGTTTTACCTGCATTATTTCCAGTTTTTCAATGGTCCTCCCAAGAAGCACTCTTATTTGTTACTACTGCCATCCGTAGAAGAGGGAAATGAGGCTCAGATGGATTCAGTAATATGCTCGGGGCTCAGAAATATGAGCTAAGCTGGGTCTCAATCTCAAACCCTCTGAACTTCTCAGCCTATGCTCATATATTACTGTATACTTCTTCTTAAATATTTGAAAATTACAGCTTCACTCATGGTCCACAACAGACCTGGAGACCGGTCATGCTATGACTGTGACTAATAGCTATGACCCTCCATTTGCAACCCATTTTACAAAACAGACTCATTAATAATGCCTTCCAAAGAGTGAACACTGATATAAATAACTGCACTTAGTCTGAGGCAGATGCACCAAGAAAAATGAAGAAATGTTAGGTCTCCAAAAACATTATGAGTCAGAGGGGGAGTGAAGTCCATAATTTCATTACCAAGTTCTGTACTAAATGTTACATTTGATATGACAAAAGTTACACAGTGGAAGAAAGAATTGGACACAGAGTTTGATATTAAAAAACTGAAAAAATTCATAGTACCAAAGAAGCAGAAAGATAACAGGTACTTAGATTTAATATAGCTAAGATTCCAAATCAATATAACCAAAACATAAAGAGAGGAAGCTGCAGTGTCCAGGATATCAAATTATATTATTAAGAGTTAGTAATCCTATTGCAACTCTACTTTCACTGCTGGTAAGACAGAAGTATAAAAAGTCTTTTATCCAGAGTTAGGGAGAACATTTTGACTTAATTTATTTTTCCCATGTAGATGTTATATTTTTGTTTTGATTCAAAGGCTACAGAAAATAAACAGGGCTTTCATAACGATGTAATTATTGACTCAAAATAATTTTAGGAGGAATCCTACAATATCAACACCTGAAAGTTTTAGGAAGTTGAACTTGCTTTACTTTTCAGCTATGAACCAAGAATAGTAAAAATTTGGTTAAACTGGAAATTAGTAAATAATCATAGAGCTTCCTTTTCTTTGAATGCATGTTTTGGTTGAGATTTTTGCTTACAATGATATTATCAAAGGAAGAAAAACAGAAAGCAAAATTGAAAGCAAATGAAAGTCCTTGGGAGTCAACACTAGAGTGAGAGCCCTAAGCGGAGCTATTGAAGAGTGTGGCTTTGCATCCTGGAAAGCACTCCAAGTTCAAGGCAAATGCCTCTCAGAGAAGATTCATAACTCACAGGAAGTACATGCTACCAAGATAATGTTGTGCCTATATTTTATGACTAAACCACATCTCAGCCTCTGAAATAATCAGAGCCACTGTTCTTAGGCCTTGTATTGAAAAGAAGATTCTTTAGAGATAGCTCTGTTTCAAATACAGTTTTTAAATAATATATATTACTGGATAGGAGAGAAAACAAAATAAAATGAGCAAAAAAGGAAATAAAAGTTTGCAATGAGAGACAGATGTCAAAGGGATAGGATGATATGACAGATTTAGCAAGAAGGGAAAAATTTTGGCTGTGACTTTCTGCAAGACACAGGAAGTAAGAAAAAGAAGAAGAAGCGTTAACGAAGGAACTTGAAACTTCCCATCAGCTTGAGAAGGCTTAAAGGTCACAACTTCTGATTTTTGTTGTTTATTTCTTTTTTGTTTTGTTCTTTTGAGACAGGGTCTCACTCTTCAGCCCTGGTTGAGCTTGAAGCTCTTACCCTCCACAGCCTGACTTCTGGGATTATGGGCCTGTGCCACTGTGTCACCCTCCACATGACCTTGTTTTTAAAGAACATTTATTTCAGAAAATTTGCAACTCTCAACACTTATTTCTGTACTTTTGAGACATAAATCTTCTGCAAACCAGGAATGTTGCTTTCAGGACCTGGGGACCTTCAGTCGCTGTGGAGGAGGCCTGAAGTCTGAGAGCTGCAAACACAGACAAGGAACCAAATACCGACCAGCTCCCTTCCCAGAGCGCTTCACCCAGCCAGGAGGCGACTCCAGCCTTTTGTTTCAACAGAGCTGAAGTCCAGTCTCTTTCTCCTGTTGCCAGTTCATCTCCCCTGTTGGAATGCAGTCTTTTTTGCCATTGTTATCAGGCTCCAGTGCAATTCTTTGACAGAGGAAGAAACTGAGCACTCTGGCTGGTCTCCATGTGTGGTCACACATGACTCTCACCTTGACCCCCAAAGGGTGTGATTGTGGTGCAGATACTCAAGGCACCAAGCAACAGAAGCAAGCATACTGAGTGGTGGTGGGGTAGGAATTCAGGCCATGGGTTCTCGCTTGGTAAGGCCAAGTTCTTTCTGCTATTGCTTTATTAGAGCAAACACTAATGACAAAACTGTAATGTGGAAGAAATCCATTTAAGCGCACTACCTCATTTAAAACATGCATTATAAACAACACAGTTTCTATCTTCAGTTCAACTCTAGGTGCTGGTTGAGAATGAATTACTTTAGTGACTGCTCCCATTTCAAAGAGTTCCCAGTTATCCAGCAATGCTCTTCTTTGTGAATTCTTCTGGTGTGATTTGTGTACCATCCTGGAAATGTTTTGTTCTCCCCTCATTTACATCCTCTGAAAACAGCCCCCTACCCACAGCACCCCAGTCCCCAGCTTTGATAATCTGATTACAGGGTGGAGGACTTTGGAGCTATCACTGTGCCTCCTTCACCCCTTAATGATAGGAAATGAACATACTTTCAGTAACTTAATATCAAAAAGCCTCCTCAGAACATGTTTTCTTGATGTAGACCTTTCTTCAAGTGTTTCTAAGAGCTCTGTGGTGTGGACTTAATGGAAAGTAGGAAGTCATTGGCAGAACGGAATCTCCTTGGCATGTGTTGGGCTGATTCATATTGGCTCCAGTGAGTTCATCCATTAACAAGTGACCTCCACTGGAAACAGCCATGATCTTCTCTATCACCATAGCAACACAAGGTGACCCAGCAGGAGCACTTGCTCAACAGACCCTGCAGTTTCCAGATGCCTGCAGTGACACTGAGTGAGAGTCTAGGACAGATGGGTGTGGCCAAAGGTGGTGAGACAGCAATGTTAATTCTGAGTCAACTTTGATTTACCTCACTGACGTCCACTGTAAGGACTTTACACAGCATGGTAGAGTCTCATGTAGGAGAACCATGTCTATAAATGGATGTCTTAATCCTAGTGTGAACCTGAAGGAGGCACGAGATGCCTCAAAAGAAATAAGCTCGGAGCTGGCCTTGCACTTGTCTGCTGAGGACTCCATGCTTTGGTCTCTGTCTCCCTCCCAGGAATGGGATGTGGATACCATGACATGACTCAAGGGGATATATTTTAAAATAAAAACTTTGAGTGTAGGAAGAATCATTTTTATTACTAAAAGCGCGACCATCTGTTTCCAAAGAACTCAAGTGAGAACATGAATATTCGCTTTACATGGAGCAATTTTCAGCTAATGCGCTCTCATCGCCTCCTGGGCTGGGATTCGACTTGAGCAGAAAGACACTGTGTCTCCTAATTTTCAGACACGTGTGGGCTTCTAATTATTTCTAAGGAAGAGAAAAATTCATATTAACACTTGAAAAATGTTGCCATGTCCCAGAATACAGATTTGGAAGAGGAAGAAAAGTAGGATAAATAAGCAAAGATAAAATGAGTGAGTAGAAAGCAATGAGTTGGAAACACTGGTGAATCTCTATAACATGGCTAGGAAATAACCACCCATAGTAGTTATTCACCATGATTAACTTTCATGGGTCTATTTAATTCCTGGAAATTTGTAGTGGAATTCTGTCGATTGTACTTATTACACCTATTAACAATGATAACCTCATCTCACTTTGGATTGGCACCAATTTAGTTAATATGGATGTTATCACAAAAGGTTCCAGGTCTGATGGCAGCCACTGACATAGCAAATTTATTGTTTGGCTTAAATGCCAACAGAGGTGATAAGGGTAGCATAAACTACACAGGACAGCTGGAAGGCACGATGAACCATTCTACATGCAAAAATGTGACATTCCTAGTACATCAAACAGGGTAGATGTTTGCAGCCCCCTCAAATGTCAATATGATTTCCCGATTCATAACACATTCATAGAAACATGCTAGTGTGGCTCCCATGTGTAAACAAGCAGGTTATATCAATGTTTAGTGGAGAATAAACAATTGGAGACAAGGAAGGTAAACACTTAACTTTTTGCTGCATTGTGGTTGATTATAGTTTGCAGCTACTGACTTACTTCTCGGACTCCAGGAAGGGTGGTCCACCCACTCTCCAGAGTGAAGGTGGATGCTAAGGTGTTTGCATGTACCTGTCTCACTCCTGGATGCAGGGATTCTCAGTATCACCTGTGCTCATCCTCACTCTTCCTTCCTTCTTTTGGGCAGGTTTCAGGTGTTGTCCTTACATATTATGTGCTTTTATCAGTCTTTGGGAGGCTGTCTGCTGTCCCTTGGACCCCTAAACAGACCCACTCTGTGCTGGGATGGGGACTCATGTTCTTTACCTGCCTGCTCCTTTTGCAATCCCCAGGGGAGAAGATATGTATGGAAATTGTGGGAGCAGCAGGATATCCATTTACCTAAAAAAGATGGCCCAGTTCCTCAACCCAGCTCTACCAGCCACAGTCCTGACCCTAAGACTTGATTTGTTCTTCAACTGGATGGCAGTACAGTGACTATGTTAGAAATCCTGACTAAAAATACAATTCTATTGTTTGTTTGTCCCGTTACCTTTTTACATGTAGATGCGATCTGGATTTCAGAGATCCCTCTATCTACTGATATGGGTAATTGGAAATTGGCTGCAGCTTTAATAGCATCAGGCAGGAAAATTGATTACTCTCTCTCTCTCTCCCTGCTGTTGCCAGGGCTTGGCAGGGCCTACTGGGTCATCAGAGCAGCTTGCTGCAGTGAGAGAGTCAGAGGCAAAGGCACAGACGAGAGAGAAGAGAGGTAACATCCACAAAGAGATCCCAGATTTTTCAGCAACAATGTTATCAGTGATGAATGAGACAAGGTGATAGAGACTAGAAAAATACAGAATGTAAGTTTTATCACTGAAATCAGGATTTTTTAAAAAAACACAAAATCTTATTTCCAAGCAGAAAGGGGCCAAGATCAGAAATCTGATGTTTGTCAAATTCTTGTGCCTCTGGGAAAAAATAACCCAAACAAACAAACAAACAAACACCTATGCTAGGAATTGAATGCTTACATAATCCAGGCAGTACCTCTCCTCTGGTGTTGTCTAATCTGAGTATTCCCAGCCCTGTTGCTGGGAGGTCTTGTCTTCATTATGTAAGTACCATATGTGTAAGACTTATTTTAGGAGCTTGCGATGCCCTGCCCTAGTAGGATGACACGTGCTGAAGACCCAGTGTGGGAAGTGTTGGAGTAATTGTAGAGGACCCAGAGGCTGCAGCCCAGACTCTATATTAGAGAAGAGACAGCATTCAGTTGAATCACTATCACTTTCCTGCCCCTCTCCCTGGCATGTTGAAATATTCCTCTTCTATTTTTCTCCATCTGTCCTATTTACCTTGTAACTTTACATGCAAATTTAGGTGCAGCTAAATACATAATGCCTTTTGAAAAATGACTTCTGAAATGTGCCTGTGTTAGGAAAAGATTTAGGTTGTCAGAAAACATTTTATTTCTCTGAAGCTTTGTAATGGGGCCCATTTTCTTGGGTTTAGAGGTGAATCCAACCAATACTGCACAGAAAATATCACTATAATCTAGTGCTTGTTAGGAGGCTTTAAACAAGTTACATCAATCAGAGAAGAGTCAGGATAATAGGAACGTCTCTAGATGTTTCAAGGAGAGAGAATTTAATACAGGGAATTGGTTAAACAGGTGAGAGAAGAGCCGAGGGGACAAAGAGGGGACAGTAATGTCACCAAGAGGTGAACAACAGTAGGAAGCCGCCTCACCCCCCTCAGGGCATCCTCAAAGTGTGGGTTCTCTAAAACCCAGGCTAAGAGGAACCCGATCTGGCCCTGAAGCACTGGAAGTCTCCACTCTGTTCTTTCCCGGCCATTTCTCTCCTATGGAAGAAACTATGGTGAGAAGGACACAAATACCCAGACCCATGCGCCCAGCCTCTTCCACACTGTGCTCCTGGGAGATGCATTTTACCTTCCTCACCCAAACAGATGAAGCCTGAATGGACCCTTTCTCTCCTGGGTCTTCCCTCTCTTGACCAGCACAGGACCCAAGGCCTGAGGCAGCCAGGAGGAAGAAACTGTGTACAGGTGGGGGCTGGGAGGAGCTGGAGACAGCTCAGGTGCCAGGTCTATCTGCACCAGATATTCGATTCATGGAATACGCACAAGGCTCTTACAGTCTGGAGGTCAGATGAGAGAGAAAGAGACTGGGCCCCAAGATTGAGGCCAAATTTGAGCCTGGACTTTCAGCTTCAGTTTCCTTTCAGGGACTCAAAGCATCCACCCCAGCCAGGTTGAGAGTTCAGGGGAAGCTAGGGCCAGACAGTTCTGTGGCCTAGCATGAGGAAGAAGAAATACCTGAGCACCCCATTGGTACCAGCACTGCAGTTCCTGGACAGTGGAGTTCTAGAAGGAAGGATGCGCCCTGCGTACAGAGAAGAGTGTCCCCCTTCCCCCTCTTACCTGATGAGTACGAGAAAGTGGGTGTTTATCCCGTGTGTTTCCAAGCAAGCGACAGACTTTAAAAAATATCATTAGGAAGATGTATTTGTGAAAACAGAAAAATTGAAAAATATTTTCACAGTTGGTGCTTGATTTATAACTTTAAAACCATGGATGTAGACATGTGGGGTTCCTTTTGTGTCCCTGCCCTGGGACTTGCACATGCAGGGACAAGGTGGTCACAGCCCAGAACCTGGGGCCATAAAATGTATTTTTTGGGAATCTAATCCCAGATGCAGGTGAGGTGCTGGGAGCCGGACTGACAGGACAAGGCCTTGAGCCAGAATTACCGGCCTTACACCAGGGAGAGTTCAGCCTGGGCAAGTTCCGGCCCTCCCTCCCTCCCTTGCCCCCTTTCATCTCCCTACACAGAAGAACATCGCAGACTGACCAGGGCAGTCTCTTCACCCAGGCTTCCCACCCCAGGGCCACAAGTCAGTAAACTTCTGTTCACGAGAAGGGTCCCCCACCTCAGGATTCTGTCGTAACAGCACAATCTGGAAAAGGCAGTGACTTTCAATGGTTGCACGGACAGAGGATGTGGCATCTATGCACCGAAGAACACCACTTGTAAGCTTTAGAAGAAGATGAAAGCTGCCATTTGCAACAACATGGATGGACCTGGAAAAATTATATTAAGTGAAATAATCCAGGCATAGAAAGATAGTACACCAGGTGATCTCTCTTAGGCACAAAGCAGAATGTTGGTGACCGGAGGTTTGGGGAAATATTAGTCAAAGGATACAAAATCGCAGTTAGAAAAAAAAGGTTCAAGAAATCTACTGTAAAGAGTAGTGGTGCATGCCTATAATCCCACAACCCTGGGTGGCTGAGGCAGGAGGACTGCAAGGTTGGTCCAGCCTGGCAACTTAGCTAGACTCTGACTCAAAAAAAAAAAAAAAAGAAGTACAAAGGAACAGGGATACAGCTCAGTGCAATGGCCCTAGGTTCACTCCTCAGTACTAAAAATAAAATCTATTGTACAGCACGTTGACTACAGTTAATAGTTAATAATAACTCCTTGTGTTCTGAAAATTTCTGAGGATGAATTTTAAATACTCTCATTACACAAAATGTGATAGTGTATGAAGTAATTCAAGTTAATTAGCCCACATGTATACATATTTGAGGACATTATTTTACATCATAAATACACACATCTCATTTTTGTCAATTAAACATGAAAAAGAAACTATCTCAGAAGGAAGAACACATGATATGCCTTTCTTTGTCTTATGTATCAATTGTTTTCTAAATAAAAGGAGAATCAGACATTTACTTGCAACCCCTCACTATACTTAATATTCATTACTCATCTCACTATTTCCAGAAATATTTGTTCAGGGAAGAAAATTATCTCCCTGTAGGCTCATGGTTTAGGGGCCTATAAGAAAAACCAGAATTTTTAAGGGTAAAGCATACAAATGTATTTAGTGTAAGTTTTCTAGGACATGTTTGTGGTACATAATGGCTTTGTGGGGAGTTGATACATGTATGTCACACATCCTAATTCTTTTTTCATCCTCTTCTCATCCCCTGCCTCTTCCTTCCCTCTATCTCTTAGAAACCTACTTTGAGCCAAGATCCTTATTCTGCTTGTGGTTTATGTGATCAGCGATAACAAATTTTAATTTGTTCCAGATCAGTTACTATTTTCTTAAGGAGCTCACACGATTCTGCGTAGAATTACATGGTTAGAACAATTTTGACCAGGTTTATTTAGATATTTACTGTGAAATTTATTTACTTATTTGTTGGACACAGGCCGTCTGCCTTCGTCAGAGAACAGCACTGATGCAGACTGCATGGGTTTGTTTGAATATCGCGCCTTCTGATTAAAAGGAGGCCTCATCTTATGTGGACAGATACAATTAAAGACTGACACAGAGACTTGGGGTGGCTCTTTCTCTCCCCTCTCCCCTCTCATCCTCTCCAGCATCCATCCTTCAGGCTTCCTGTTTGGACAACTCTGTGATGAGCTCCTACTGCTGACACTTTAGACCATCTTGCAGCCGCTTGGCCTGCGATGGCTCCTTCCTGTGTCTGTTCCTCTCTTCTGCAATTAACCTTCTCTTCTTTGCTACAAAGCATAGATCTTGGTGCCGGCCTCCTCAGGATCCCACTATACATGTCGCTGGCCCGTTACTGTCTGATTTTTCTCCTGGAAAGGGTCTAGAATCACTCAGTTGCACCAATGCAGGGCGACTCAGGACTCAGTCCTTCCTTCCCACTCCCCTTTCATCCGACAATGACAATATCTAGCAGAGTGAAACCTCCAAGCCTGACAACTCCACCTGAAATTGTTTACTTGCTGCCTGAACTGGGATGGTTCTGGTCTTGAATCGTGTGCCTCAGGAACCAGTGAAAATGCACGTTTTCTCTCCAAAAAGCCACCATCCATGTTTTTTTTTTTTTTTTTTTTAGTAGACTCTGTCCAGGCGTGCAATCTGGAGGAGAGGTGACTGCAAAAACTATGCCACCTGCTGACACACAGCACTGCCACATGCCTTGGGACAGACACTTAGCACAGGAGGTGCCTCAGGGCACAGTCAGAAGGACACCGCTAAGAATGAACAAAGGACAGCAGGAGAGGTGACTCCCAGGCCTGGCTGTTTGGACACCTTCATGGGTGCAGCAGAGGTATCACTGCAGGGCAGGGTGTTTATGGTGACTGAAAAGCACACACTCACTTGCCAAAGCTCCAAGTCCTCGGTCCTGCTCTGTCATTGCCACAGACATGCAGGTGAAACTCTCTGGGACACGCAAAGGCAGCAATAGGCTGGGCTCATCAGTGGGCTGGGGAGAAAGGTGTAGGATTGCAAAGCAAAGGCTGGGCCAGACTGCAAGGCTTGGATAAAACCTCTCCACTCTTGCTGAGCTGTGAAGGAAGGGGTAGAGACAGTGCAAAATAACTCTCTCCTCTCTCTGGTCAGAGTGCTAAAGAGGAGTTTGGGGATGTTCTGTGAAGCTGAGCCTTTATTAAAATGCACGTCTTCTTTTCCAGTGAAAGAAAGTTGGGTCAGGATCCTGCAGATGTGGAAGTGACATGCAGATGACTGTCTCAGGGGTCGGGAGGAGCTAGCCCTAACATTGAAGCTACCTCTTTATTCTGTGCTATGTTGCCAGCCACTTTGTGGTTGGTTTAAAATCCACACCATTAGTGCTGCTCTCTTGGAAAGAAGACTAGACTCTGTCTCAGATCATCTCGGACATGGCCTGTGGACTGTAAGCCTTGTGACTAGGATAGAAATGCTGCAGCAAACCTAAACATACAGTCTTTCATTAAAAACAAATAAATAAACAGTTACACTGGCAAAGCTGAAGCCAAACATTTGCCCAGAAAGCACATCAGTATTTAAGCTAAGCACTCCCAGACACATCTGATAGAATTGCTCTGGGACGGTTGAAACTGGAACCAGTCTTTCAAGATAGAGCAGTGTAAAAAGACGGGTCTGAAATTTCAGGTCAGTTGCTAGAGAATGTGAGGAATGAACTTGAAGGAAGAAAAGATGTTTCAATTGTAAAATAAAAGGCACCACCAGAAACCAAGCTTTATTGCTACTGCAAGTTTCATCCACCCAAAATAACAGAACAAAATGGGAATTCAAATCTCTATTTTTTGAAAGATAGATTTCTGAAAGTTCCTATCTATTTTAAAGTAACCTTCCCTGAACAATACAAAACAAGAATAACTGCTACTGAAACCCATATTGACTGGAATTTCTCAGTTATAGAAGATTCAAATTGAAATTCAGGTAATCATATGGACCACTTTAATCTACAAGGCCAATTTGGTCTGATATTATTAAAAGATACATTGAAGTAAATTCTTATTTGATACGTGTATACAATGAAAAAGTGCATAGTGTTAGGAGTCCCGGTCTGTTGGGTTAAAATATTAGCTCTATCTTCTGTTTTCTGTGACTCTGACTTCATGAGCCTTAGAAAGTGTGAAAAAAATGGGGACAATTACACTGGGTTGCTGTAAAATTTCAATAAACCAGCATTTGTAAAAGTTCTTGGCTTGATGCCTGCTTAGCTTTTCTTTTCTTACTGCAATAATTTCTTCCATAAAAAGTGGTGTTGAAACTCTCTTAGTCACATTTTTGTTGCTGGGACAAAATACCCAACACCCACAACTTGAAGGAAGGGAGGTTCATTTTGGCTCATGGTTGCATGGGCTTCAGTCAGCTGGCTCCATGCAGGAACATCATGGTAGAGGGCCCGGAGAAGGATGCTGCTGGAACCCCAGCAGCCAGGAAGCAGCAAGAGAAGGAGGAGCCAGGCTCTATCTCCTACCAGCATATTCAGTCAGCAAACTCATCCATTGACTAACCCTAACCTAACCCACAATCTAGTCACCTTCCAAACACATGAGACTTTGAGGATCTAAACTATAACAATGTTTCTTTTTTTAAAAGTAAAACTCACATGTGAAGAGTTTCCCCACTCCTCAGCCCAGAGTGTATCTCACTTGGGGAGGGACCATACTGCAGGTCCCTCACTTAACAGTCACTCTCTCTGTGTGAAGGCTAACATACCACCCTGCTCACAGCGGCTGCCTCCAAGATGGAAAAACAGCACCATCTACAAGAGGAGACGTAAACACGGCCACATGCATGGGCTCAGACAAGGTCAGCCTTCAAGCTGTTTACGTTTTTCCTTCATAGCAATTTAATAACGCTTATACAATACAAAATAGTATATGATTCAAAGATGGTATGCTTAGAGCTCCGATTTTTGGAATGGCTGCTTGTATAAAATGGTTCAACACATTCTATAGAATACCATGTCTTATAGAGATTTGATACATGTTACAGAAGATGAGCAATGTATTCCTCTACTAATATGAAGTTTATCGAGTGCCTAACATACTTGGTCACTACCATTGACATTTAATAGCACTGGTATTATGTAGAAATTTAATTCTCAATAGTGTGTGATGATCTTTTCAAGAACTTGATTGAACTCCCTTTTTTTTGAGTTAGCATTTTCATTTTCTTTCTCACAAAGAAAACCAAATAGAGAGCTAAGTGGATTTTGTGGTAGATATTAACACGCTGATTTTAAGAATGTTGCTTTTCCAATTCTGAAGACATTGCAGCACAGTTCCTCCCTGCCTGGTCTAATGCTTATGGTGGCATCCAGAGCTGCTTTTTGGCAGGTGAGTACACTGCTCATTCCAGTTTTACCTGCCAGTCTGGTCCCAGGGCACCTGGGGTTCTGGCATAGGCAGCCTTTGGTTAAAGGGCAATGAGGAAGGGACAGTAAACAGCACCATCTCTGTACACTGGGCTCCTACACTGCTCTCAGGAAGAAGTACTTGCATGTAGGAAGCAAGAGACTCCAGAATTCATGTGGGAGGAGATTAGGGTGGGAGGGGAAAATATAAAAGCAAAGGGTAAGAGAACGGAAGAGAGGGGCAAATCAGATGTGAGAGAGAGTGATGAAGCCAATGGTTAGGAAAGACGGGAAAACACACGGTTTAGAAATAAGGGATATATTTCTGACAGGTGTGTGGATCCAGGAAAAAAAGCTAAAGAATGAGGAATATCAGGAAGTTAACCTTGCTGGACTCCCTAGACAAACTGTATCTTATTTAACTATTTCACATATTCAGCAAACTGTTTTTAGAAGTAGCAGTGGAACAAGTGGAACAAGGGAGCTGAGAGGCCTGAGTTTCAGAGTGAGTAACCAGATGTGGGAAGCTGCCACCCAGGGATAACAGAGGCACAGTCCTGCGCTCTCTTTAACCCCAGAAGCATCTAACTAGGGACAGGATCTTGCTTCACCTAGACATTGATAGAATTCGATGGCAGGAAAACTAGGCTGATGTCTGGTTAGGATGAGAGCAGAAGGGCCAGTTTGGGAAAAGGTTCAGCAAAGGCTGGAAGGGACAGGGTGTGGAACGATTATGAAAAATCTCCAGTGATGGGTGGCGGGCTGCAAGCAGATTTTGAGCAAGGGAAGACTGTCACAATGTGTTATTTTAAGATGATTGCTATGGGAAGTGGCTGCAAGATGGTTCAGGAGCAGAGGCAACTGTGAGGCTGCTGGAATGAGCAGGGTTCACTGTGGAGACAGAGGGAGGGAGCCCGGGCTCCCTTGGTGAGAAATGACGGAGAGGGGAGAGGCAAGCTGCCCAGTGCACAGCGCCTGCTTCTTTGACAGAATTTCTCTCCAGACTTCCCGATAGGGGAACTGCACTGCTACATCCATCCTTATGGCTTAGCTAAGCGTGTGTCCCTCTTGGCAAACAAACCCAAAGTAAGAACCTATAAATTCTAAAACTTTCTTTGAGCATCTTATTATTCCCTAAAGGTGTCATGTGTTTTATTGTCAACTTTAATCCTCTTTTTTTCATTTTCATTGAATAGCTGCATTCCTAATGCTTTTCCTCTGCAATTTCTTGCCAATTTTGTATGTTAAATCCAAACTTTATTTTATTTCCTAAGTGTTTATCTTATACTTCTCAATCCTCCCTGCTGGTTTTCTGCATTTACCATAAAGCCCATTGTCATGATCATTTTCTTCCCTCTACGCTTTTAATGAGGAGAATAAAATCAGAGAACAACAACAACAAAAACACCTGGCTACATACTAGTGAGTATATATTTTGAAAAGTATCGTTAGTCAAGTTAAGTGGAAAATTTCATATAAATCAACCTAAATTCAGGTTACTTTTGAGAGTGAGATACACAATGAGAAGAGGAATAAAGTCCTGCTTCCATTTACATTCTCATTCCTTTTAGAGAAATTCAGATGAAGGGCCAGATGCTGATGAGCAGTATCAGGGATGCTTGCCCAATTTGCTGCAATGCCCAGAGGGTCCTTGCCCAGCACTCGGCCCAGCTCACATCCTTGATTCTGACTGTTCCTGGCTGCTTCTGGCTGCCAGAGCAGGAACCACGACACCAGCAGTCATGGAGACCCAGTCAGCCGCCACAATTCTCTTCTCTGACCTTTACCAAGAACACAACTGGGATCAATTATTTTCACTGCCTCGTGGAACCTAGGGGAAGGGTGGGCTATAAATCAAGACAGTGTGCCAGGAGGAGAGATGCAAGGTGTGCAGGGGAATAAGGAGCACCCAGGAAGTCTTAGGGCTCTGCTTCAGGGCAGCACGGCCAGGCAAGGAGAAAGTTGATGGATACTCCATTCTACTCTGCCTCAATGGGAACTAGAGCTAAAGTACCCTTGGGCGGAGCAAAGAGGCACTGTTCCAGAGCCCCCTTTGTGGAATATGCTAGCAGCCTGTAAGTCATGGTTGTTTTGTCTCTTTTCAGGGAAGAGGCTGCCGAGTATAGTATCTCACTCAAGCTGCTGCATTTTAATGGGGGAAATCCCATACAAAGTTCAGCTTTCTGCTTGACACCATGTGGACTCACATGCTCTGTTGGTGCAGCAATGTCACAGTTGAAATGCTCAATGCCTTACTCACTTACGTGGGGTCTTCTTTTGGATGATCTGTGGATCTATTCCATTGTATTGCAAATGAAGTAGAGTACACATTAGCAAGTCCTGTGAGAACCTACTGTTTATAAACCAATCCATAGTCAGAGCTTCGGGTTACTGGCTTTCTACCAAATGCCACCCAATGTGCTACATTTATTTGAGAGAAGAAAACCGAGGTATGAAGAGTTCTGGGACTTTGCCTAAGTTCTCACAGCTACAGTGTGAAGATGGGTCCCCCCCAGCACTGTCTAACTTCTCTGGGAGGTCTTACCTAATAGGGGAACAATCCCAGTCTTTCCCAACCAGTACGGGGAGAATCTTCTCCCCAATCATGGCGGCTCCCGCTGGGTGGCTGGTTGCTCCCTCTCTAGCCCTGGAGAGAAAAGGTCAAGCAGAAAAGTGACTGCAGGCCCCACAGCTGAGCTGTACCCCGGGATACCCTTGGTACATCAGTCTCAAGTGACTTCCTTTACATCCTAATCTCTTATCCCAAAGCCTTTTCTAATTGTGTCAGCAGCCTGCTACAAAACAGAAGCAAAAAACAAATACCTTTTCATATGTCTCCCAGTCCCCCTGGCAATTTCCTAGTGAATAAATTTCCAATTATTTTCTCAGGCTCATCTTCCTTCACTCTGCTTCCGACATCCTGAGCTCGGAGCAGAAACGACACTATTCACAACTGCTCTATTTGTACCTTGGCCTCTTTTTGAACTTCTGGCCCCTCGTTCATCCACTGCCACACTGGCTGATCTCTGTCATTTTCTACCCATCCCCTTGAATGTCCTCCATCCACTCTCACCTTTTTCATTCTGCTCTCATAGAACTGTATCGGATCCTTATCACTTTCAAAGATCTTGCAATGCTTTGAATTAAAAGATGGCTTCTCTTTCATATATTAAACCACTTAAGGACAGGAATTATTCCATGCTTATTTTTATATTTCTTAAGTGGTACTTAACTATCGATGGATAAATATTGATGTAATAATTTGACTTGCTGTGTTCTAATATAGAGGCACACTTAGTTCTATGTAGTTTAGGATCACTCAATAAATATTGGCCTCTTTAAGCCCTGATAGACCTATTATTAATCATTTTATTTTCTACTGCTGCTCATCCATCCTTTAAATAAAAGAATAAAGTACTATAATTTTGATCTAAGCTCTATAAGTACATTTTAAAATTGAGATTTTAAAAAAATAAAATTCAGAAGAATCATATTACTTACATAAGTGCATTTTAATTTGCTTTTTACAAAAGTAGTTCAGACTCTTTGGTGCCTTTATTAAATCTATCCCTCTCTTTGAAAATGTATTTTTATAAACTTTTGGCTGTACACTGGTTGGGGACTTTTTATTGCTCTTTTATCTGGGTGTCTATTATCCTGTTGGCCTCGGGAAGCCTGTGTCACCCATTAATTCTGGGAAGAAGCCTCAGGCATCTTCTGCCTCTTCACAACAGTGTGTGTGTGTGTGTGTGTGGGGGTCCATGTTAGAGGCTTTAAATCAGACAATCAAACCCTGATACTCATCTCCCTGGCCAAAAGAGTCTCACTGGAGCCATTTCTTTTGAGAAAACTTGATGGGAGGTGGATGCAAGGCTCCTTGAAGGACTGGAAGGGACAAAGCTTCTAATCCAAAGCTCCCAAGACATGAGAGAGGCCCATAGTGAGTGCACTGTCAGGCAGACTTTCTGTCTGCAAGTCCTGCAGGCGAATCCATGGACTCTGGGCCATGTCCCGCCTGCTGCGTCCAAATAAACATGTCCAAATAAGGATGACAATAAATTCTTAAGGAGGCCAGCAGTCTGACCACCAGGGAATTTACTTTTCCTCGAGGAATGTGATGTATCACGCTAAGTTTAATGCATTTTATTTTATCCCTTGTCATAACTCTCCATGATGTAGTTTCGATTGACAGCCAACACAGAGCCAGGCTCTGCCTTTGTCTAAAAGAGTAGATTCTCCCCAAATGAGTCATCCTCCCTGGCCCTCACTTATCTAATCCTGGATCTTGGCAGGATGTATGGTGCTGTAGTTTGGAGCAGCTTGCCAGGAATGTAGGAGACTCCTATTAGGAAAATCTTGCAATGCAGGCTGAGGTGCAGCAGCTGCCAATGTCCTGAAAACTTGAAGCTTGCAATCGACCAGAGCCTCGTGGCCTGCTTTTGCAGAAAGGCAACTGCTCTACACCGAGGTGGCAGCTCTCTTGTGTACCATTTTCAAGTGTAACAAAATGTTCACAGGGTGCTAAATCCTTGAAATGTTCCCTCCCACCACCTTAGGCTTCCCTCTTCTAGTTTCTCACTTGTTCTATTGAAAGTTTCCTGGAAAGTGCTCATGTTCTATGAATCAGCATTGGCATCTTAAGATATAGTTTCAAAATCACTAATGAATACAGACAAGCAACTGCTGTACCCGCCTTGTGATCAGAGGATCCCAGTTTCCTGTTCCAGGACAGGTTTGATCGGCAACACAGTATCTATGTAGAAGACCTGAATCAGAAAACACTCTGGTGGAAATGTACGCTCTACAACACAGAGTTGTTCCACAGTCTATGGCTTAATTAAATGCTGGGGGGCTTGTGGAATTGCTTGGTTTTCCAGTTACCATTGTCCTTTTGACTAAGCTTCATACTAATTAATTGGCCTGCTGCTGTATTTCAGGAGGGAATTCTGAAAGTTTGGTTACCAGGACATTTTAGTTTGATACAAAGGAGGTCCCACTGAGGCTCTGTTTCCTGTCAGAGAGAAACACTTTCTCCTTTCATTATGGTTCTACATTTTTTGTGTGGTTTCAGAAGCATATGATTTTGTTTTGCCATTGAAGCCTGCCTAGGGTATTTGCTGTTTAAAGCAACTGGAGCGCTTTGTTTTGGAGAACTAAGTTAGATATTCATACTGTGTGTATGGAGATCAATTAAAGCCCATTCCCGGGTCCTAAGAAAAGAAAGCAAATCCTTGGGTGCCAGGCCCTTTTTACCAGGCACTCTTCCAAGGGCTTTACCTATATTGACTTATTTAACCCTTATGACATTAACTTAAAGGAGAATTAGTACTAGAAGGATTCCCATTGCATGGACAAGGTAACTGGGGCGCAGAAACATTAAGAAGCTTGCCCAAAGGCACACAGCAGAGAAGTGACAGAGTCAGGATTCACAGCTGGGCAATCTGAGGCCAGACCCCTCTATTTTAATGGTAATATCATACTGTCTTTCAGAAATACAGTCTAGAAACAAATACATGTAAAGCTGGGAACAGATTCAGCAACAAGGTTGGGGGTTACTTGGTTCTACCTGGTGAGATCAGAAAAACACTGAGTGACAACAGCCCCAGATGCTGTTGCTTTATTCCTTGTGATCCACAGGCCACCTGGCCTTAGACTTCCTTATAGTGAGGAATATTCTGCACAGAGCAGGCCCAGGAGCAAAAGGGAAAGCCTGGAGTGTCCCTTCTCAAAGGTCTCCGTGCCTCGCCCTACTTCCTTGCTCTGCTATCCACACTTCTTTGAGGAATCCTCTCCAGCTGGTCACTAGGGAGCCTGGCAGGACCAGGAGCACAGACTTTGCCACAGTGGGAGGGAGGCTGATGACCAAAACAGCTGAAAGCACTGGGAAGTTTTCTCTTAGATGTATTTTCTCTTCCTTGCAGGTGTTTTACTAGAGATAAGATAAAAAGAGGGTGTAGGGGCTGTCAAGTGTGAAAAGATGAAAAGTAGGAGTAGTTTCAGTGTGACACAAGGGGACAGGGCTGTCCTCAGTCCTCCCAGGAGCTCTTCCTTTTTCTCCAGGCAGAGGACAAACTCCTCCTGTTTCCTTAGCAGGAACCGGGTCCACAGACAGAAATCAGGCCTGGCAGACAAAAGGATGTGCACTTTAATAGAACTGCTTAGGGGAGCAGGCATTAACCTTGAAATTGGTGATGTTGGAATGAAGCGTTTCCCTAAAATTTCAAAAGTAGTCATTCTGGGGTATGCAAAAATATATAATTAATATCTGGTGGACACAGATCAGCTAATGTCAGTCTTTCAACAGAGGCCAGAAAAAAATTTTGTTTATGAAATACCTTTATATCAAGTGCCAATATGAGAAGAAGGACATAAATGCAAAGAAAATTTAGCGTTGGCAAAATTGTTGAGCAAATGTCATAGAGAGGACTTAGAAGGCTGTGGTGTCACCAGGTGACATATATATATGGTCTTAGTTGGCAGGAATGTCAATATGCAGGGTCTGCCCACTCATGTACCTACCTACCCATCCAGCCTTCGATTTATATGCTCTTTCAGTACTCTATGAGGTGAAGAGAAAGGAAGTGGGAAGTGAATACATTTTGGGGCAGGGAGTGAATACTTGGAATAAAATTCTTGTTATTGTTAGAGAAATACAAACATCAAAACACTTTTAATAAAAACTTTCATTTTCTTTTCAAGTATTCTATGAATGTCCTTATTTCTAGATTATATCTAACTGTAATAGTAATGGCAGGTTTGAGTGTAGTGAGTATGTATGTCTCTATGGGGACTCCTAGTTACTTCTTATGCCTTTTTCTTGTTATTTTTTAATCCTCAGAACAACCTTCCCAGACAGAAAAAATCATTTCTCCCCTTTTACAGAAGATGCAACTGAGGACAAGTCAGACAGAAGTGAATACTGGAACCCATGCTTTTCATAAGACACTCCTTTGTTTCTTATGGCATACAATGATTTTTTTTGGCAAATCTGGCTGCCATGCCTCCAGTCCAAGAGTGACAGGTGCATAAGGGTTAATTCAAAATCTGTTGAAATTTGCTTATGATAACTATCAGTGCTATTCATCAAACAACAGATTCAATGAGGCAAGGAGAGGGACAAAGTACCATAATCAATGGGAAGAAAATAATTTATGACAGAATAGGAGGATTCTAATATCTCAATTGTTGTACTGAATTAATTCATCACTAATAGGCTTACTGCTATGCACCATAGAAATTTATCAGGGCTCACTAAATTAAAACCTCTGATGATTAACCTTTTATATTGTTTTATGAAAGGAGGAAGTTACAACAAAGCGTTTCTTGCCTTCTCATAAACAGCTGATTAGAATGTAGGAATTCTTCATGGCGTAAGTAGATTAAAACTGCTTTACTAGGCCTGTCCTGTTATACAGAAAAGGCTAAAGACACTCAGTGTGTCTATATAGTGCAGATACATTGGAATTCTGTCAATGTAGTTATGTATCTTGCGTCTCAGAAATACTATTCCTTGAAGCAATTAAGAACATTTTTCCTCAAAAGCACATTCCTGAGGCATTAATAAAGAAAAAAGAGATCTTATGTGCAAAACAGGGTTAGCATGAACCAGGAGGAATGTCTCCAACATAGAACGCTGCTCTTGGTATGCAGCAATATCGATAATAGTTAACAACCACTAATTCCTTATTACATGCCAACTAATTCTCTAGCAATTCGCTCATATCCTTGAATACCTATCATATGACTATAAGGTAAAAACTATATTCATCTGCATTTTACAGATTCTGAAACTACAGAGAGAGTTGCTTAAGTGACTCTCCTATGACAGGTATCACAGCAAATAGTGAACGTCCTGGGCTTACATTCTTTGCTACCATTTAGTCTGAAAAATCATTAATAATGATGATGACGATAATAATAATAACAATAATAATAATAATATTTGCAGGAGCATCCGACCTATAAAAATCTTTAGTAGCAGATTGCAACTCTAAAATGTGGCTAATGATGATACCTGAAAGCTGACCTTGTGGTGGTTTATGAGATGACAGCTGTAAAACCCTGTGAAGTCCTTTGGAAATGCTTACTCAACAACTCTGTGGTGCATCTTTTAGCTGTGCCAACTTTATGAAGACTCTGTGCAATCTGGTATCCTGGGTTTACCAGTGTATCGCATTTGTGTTCATTCCGGAGATGCAGGAAACGCCTTATGGGAGGAATGATAGGTCACTGCTGGAGCACAGCATTCCAAAATTCAATAGTGAAGTACCTGGGTGAACTGGTTAAGCCTGTAGTAATGACTCCATGTGCCTAAGCACCCTTTACTATAAGTGAGTAGGCTCCTTAAGGCCAGAAGGTCCTCTAGCTATGAGCTGCAGAGGGGAAGCAGTGAGGTGAGCTAATCTCATGCCATCCAAAACCTGTCCATTCATTCTCAGAAAAACCTTAACATCTCTCACAGCGGCTGGGGAAAAGAGGGCTATGGAATGAGAACGGTTAAATTAGAAGCTTCACATAATATTATTCATGCTTATTTAAAAATAACAAAAGTTTTGACAGGATGCAAGCATTTTTCTCTTGTAGAGACCGTCCCCCCCAACCTGGGGCATTTTGTGTTTCAGATTGATGCAGATGGGGACTGACTCAAACTCAAGAGGTTGTTTACTTGCTTCATTTTCAAAACTCACTGGAATGTCCCCTGACTGAGCCCAAATTCAAAAGATCACTTATTTAAATTTCTTCTTTTCAATTTTGCCCATGGTTGGTGTCTACATTCTTAGCATCATTCATGAATGTGATAAGAATGATTCCAACTTTTCTCTTCCCGATGGTATCCAATCTCCCTTCCAAGGCAAACATGAAGATGTTTCACAGAAAAAGACTAAATACCAGATGCCTTGGAATTCGAGGACAATTTTCTTTGTACCTCAAAGTAGTTCATTCTTATTTCTGTTTATATGCTTGGTGAGGTTTTTTACCTTATGAGAAGCCTAATGTTTATGATAAATTTGAATGAGGTGTGAACATTGAATTTAATACTATGCAAAAATTATAATACATGCTTAGGTACCATGGGAAAGCAACAATGAAAGGAAATGAGAATGGCTAGGATTTGTTTGCTTTGGTGAAATGATACTGAGCTGTAGAGCATGTGTGTTTGAATATAAGTTTTTTTCTATTTTGATAGATTCTTCTTTCCTCTAGAAAGCTGGCCCTTGAAACTCAAGAGAAAACATTCCATTTAACTTCAAAATACTCAGTGGCCATCATAAATAAATATTTTCATTTAATCTCACATACTGAAAAAATATCTGCAGTTCTGCTGAAGTTTTTAGGATATCAAGTTTTTGTAATTATTTTACACATAATTTTGAATTTTACTTTAAGAAAGTGCAGGAATATATCATAATATATATATATTTTATAAGAAAACATTTTTTGTATATGTATTATGTCAAAATCTGCATCATACATTTTGATTATGTTATATTATTTATGCCTTGATGAAGGGGTGATTAATAACATAATCTATATATGCTTAATTGCATTCACTACTTCTTAAAAAAAGTAAGCTTAAAGAATGGCTCATATAGAGGCCAAAGTTGGGATACCAAAGCCAAGGAGAAATTAAAATTACTAATACAAGAACACTCAGCCATCAAAAATGAGCAATTAGAGACATTTATAGCTAAGTGGATGCACATTGAGACGATACTCTTAAGTGAAATAAATAGGACACAGATGTGTAAATACCGAATAGTTTCTCTGGTGTGAGAAACTGAAAGTGTAAATAAGGACTAAAATG
>NW_004624753.1:26811491-26874916 GCF_000247695.1 Heterocephalus glaber | reverse complement strand
GAGAGAGAGAGAGAGAGAGAGAGAGAGAGAGAGAGAGAGAGAGAGAGAGAGAGAGAGAACCTTTTCCTCTGTATCTTTACTGCCTGCCCCACTGCCACTGCTTTTGTAATGAATTCTAAAGTTCTTCCTTTCTTGGCATGAACTCTGCAAGTCAAGTAAACATGTTTAGCTGTTTGTGGCCTGTGGATTGAAGGGCAAAACTCACAAAATTGGTTTGGTTTTGAATCCAAAGAGTTTTCCCAGAGGAGAAAGGTTTGTGTACCAGAATAACAAACATTGATTTTTGTTTTTGCCTTCTTAGACATTTTACAGGGTAACTCAGAACTGTGAACACTTCAGTGTGTGGCTAATCTTTTCCTCTCCTAACCTTGTTTTGCTCAAAATGCCTATTTTGGCTCATGTTAGGTTTAAGTAGAGATTTGTTGCCCTGATCTTTATTCCATGCTCTGAAAGAATCCACACCCACCACACCTTGAGTCTATTTCCATACAGGCAGCCCCACCTCATTTCTATTATAGTTCAATGGATCATCTGTACTACAGGTGGCTGGTGACTGTGAAAATTCACCCTCTGGTGACACATAGTTTTCCATTCCCTAAGCTGGAGCCACAGAGATGACATCCCACAGACCAGCTGCCTGTTCGAGGACCATGCTGCACTTGAGGTCTCTGTGAACCTCCACAAAGAGTGGCTCTGTCTCCTTTTCCCTTAGCACAGTGATTTTATGGAGTCAAACAAAGAAATGTGAAGATTGCCACATTCTTTTTTAAGTGGTTAGCAAGTAAACGTTTCCCAAATGGACCCACAAAGAAAATGACCAAAACCAAGGGAAGAAAGTGCTTTTAATTTTAATTTTTGCAGTAAGGACCCCACTTCACTATTTTATTCTTGTGCACACCCAGAACTAAGTGCTGATGTGGGCTTTAAACTCCTGAATACTACAAAGAGACAACACAAAGGATTTCTAGGTCTACAGTACAACATTGTAGAAAATTTTTTTTACATTGTTGTATGTGGTCAATAAAATTGCAATTCTAGGTGGCCTCATTTTCTTGTAGAGAGGAGAACTGAATGTGATAAATAGAATTTACATGCCTGTCTACAAACAAACAATAAACTTTGATTAGCAGAATCTAAAAAGACCTAACACAGAAGGGGATTTTTATGGAAGAGAATTTAGTTTAAAAGTGCCAATAAAACAAATAGTTATCAAGAATATAAAAGAGGGGAGACCTCAGCATTATGGAATAACTCAATACTTATTTATTGCTAGGCTGGCTCATAATAGATGCTGCAGAGTAGGCAAGAATGCTGGTCTAATGTCAAATACCTTCTTTTCCTCTGGCCCTCCAAAGTCACCCATCCTTTCATGGCTGCTTTATTTGAAGCCCTTCACCTCTTCTCAGTCTGGAGTAATAGATCGGCACTGGTTTCCCAGCCCCAGTCCCTACTCTTTCTGATTTATCCCTCTAAGTGCAGTTCCCATTTGATATCTTTCTGGAAATCATGACACTTGAGGCCCCTCTCAATCCAGCTCCACCTTCTCCTTCTCCGACCCTCTATCCACTGTTGAAACTGCACCAAGAGACCAGTTCCTGTGTTCCCACTCCATCTTTCCTGCTTGGGCAAATTCCTATTCACGAGTCAACTCCTTTTCCAATTCCATCTCCATGGAGCTCTCTGCCCTGACTTTGTCTTTCATTCTTTATTCTTAGCTTTGTTGGGCAGAATTATTTTTATTTCTTTCCCTCTCCTCTCACTTTTATGTACAGTGCTGAAGATTCAATTGAGGGCCTTGAATGGTGCTGTATCATTGAGCTATCCCTGTCTTCCTTTGTGTCTCACGCTAAACAATAACCACACCGGCTCCTGATTATCTACTTACATGGCTGTTTCCTCCAGGAAGAGCATGAATCCCGTTTCTCTCTATATGCCTAGTATGTGATGTGGGCTATGAAAGAAAAAGAGGCTATAAAAATAATTCTAGAGAAGTAGCTCAATGGGAGAGTGCTTGGCTGGTATGTGTGAGGCCCTGGGTTCAGTTCCCAGCACTGCAAAAATAAACAAATGAACACATTTCAAACTCAGATGAAAATTCTTACAAGTATTTGAACCAAATTTTCTCTTTTTTTTTTGGTACTGGGGATCGAGCTGCTCAGGACCTTGTGCTTTTGAGGCATGCACGAGCACCACTGAGCTAAATCCCCAGCCCCAGAACCAAATTTTCCTACACCTATCTTTCTATTGGCCAGGAGGTGTGCGTGTGTGTGTGTGTGTGTGTGTGTGTGTGTGTGCGTGCTTGCTTTTATATTTTAGAATGTTTTCATTTTCTTTACTTATTTGATACTCTTAATTTTTTCTTAATGTGTTTAGAATACTTTGAGCTACTTTTAATCTTTTAGATGAATAGAGATGTGTATACAGCAAAATATGAAATAATGCATTGTGCACTCTAATTTTGTTAATAAGAAAAAAAGGACTCAGTTGTTTGCAGTATGGTGTATTTAACAGAGATGAATGCTCATATTTTAGAATGCAAAAACCAAACAAGGCTGAAACAAAAAAAACTGATTAATCAGAAAACTTAGAGGTATTATTTTATCCTATTTTTGGAAGAATGTGTGTTTGTTTGTATGTGTTTCTATGTGCTTTCAAGTGCAAGTGAGAGAGACAGAGAGAGGGAGAAGAAAGAAAGAGATGTTTCTTTTCTTTTACTTTTACTTTTTCTTTTCTTTTACTTTTACTTTTGCTTTTCTTTTTTCTTTCCTTTTTTTCTTTCTTTCTTTTTTTTTTTTGTGCTGGGGATGGAATCCAAGGCCTCACACATAAACAAACTCTCTTCCATGGAGTTATGTCCCAATCTTAGAATTTTTACATTTCCAATTTGCAACAAGTTAGATAACAGGCTTTGTTTTAGCTTTGAATAACAAATTCATTTTCAAAAAGAGTTGGTTCTTTGAAAGAACAAACAAAATACACAAACCTTTAGCCCATCTAACAAAAAACAGAATAAAAAAAGACCCAAATCAATGCAATTAGAAATGGTGAAATCACATTGGATACTGTCTAAATCAAAAAGATTATTAACAAGTACTCTGCAAACCTGAACACCAATAAATTAGAGAATCTGGAACATATTGAAAGATTCCTAGATACATATGAATTACCAAAACTGAACCAATAAGATTTAAAAACACTGAATAGAATAATATAATAACTGGTAATGAAATTGAAGCAATAGTAAGTAAACTACCCACTAAGAAAAGCACGGATCTGAATGGATTCACTGCTGAATTCTACAAAAACTTCAGGGAAGATCTAATACCAATACTCCTCAAACTCTTCAATAAATTTAAAAGGGAAGGAATACTCCTTAAGTCATTTCTGGGATCTAGCATTACCCTGATTCCAGAACAAGACAAGCAGCCAAACAAAAAAAGAGAACTAAAGATTAATCTCTTTAGTGACTAGAGATGCAAAAATCTCCACCAAGATACTGGCAAACAGAATGTAATGGATCATCAAAAAGATCAAACATAATGAGCAAGTAGGCTTCATCCCAGGAATTCAAGGATGGTTCAACATATGCAAATCAATAAATACAATAATCACATAAACAGAAGTAAGAACAAAAATATGATTATTTCAATAGATGCAAAAGAGCCTTTGACAAAATGTAACACCCATTCATAACAAAAACCCTGAAGTAAATAGGTATAGAAAGACCTTATTTCAATCTGATACAAGCCATTCATGACAAACCTACTGCCAACATCATATTAAATGGGGAAAAACTGAAAGCTTTCTCTCTATAATCAAAAACAAGACAAGATGGCTACTATCACTACTTATTTTCCACATAGTACTCGAAACATTAGCAAAAGCAATTAGGCAACAAAGAAAAGTAAAAAGAATAGGTATAGGAAAGGAAGAAGTCAAATTATCTTATCTGCAGATGACATGATCCTCTAGATAGAAGACCCAAAACCTTCACCAAAAGACTCAAAATTAACAACAAAATTCTGTAATATAACAGAATATAAAATCAACACACACAGAAAACAATAGTGTTCTTGTACACTAATAATGAACACACTGAGAAAGAAATTAGGAAAAAATAACATTCATCATAACAGTAAGAAAAATTACATACTTAGGAATTAATCTAAGGAACTGAAAGAACTCTACAGTGAAAACTACAGTACTCTGAAAAATGAAATTGCAAAGGATGTCAGAAAATGGAAAGATATCACCTGTTGCTGGATAGGAAAAAAAAATAGTCAAATTTGCCATACTTTTAAAATTGATATACAGATTTAACACAATCCCAATCAAAATGCCAAGAACATTCTTCACACAACTGGAGAAAGCAATCCTAAAATTCAAATGAAACAAGAGACCCAGAATAGCTAAAATAATCCTGAGTAACAAGAGAAAATTGGAAGGTATAATAATCCCAGTTTTGAAGTTCTATTTCAAAGCTACAGAGATTAAAAAAATATGCATGGTACTGGCACAAAAACTGACATGTAGATCAGTGGAACAGGACAGAGAATGCAGAAACAAACTCAAGTACATTCAACTATTTAATCTTTGGCAAGAGGCCAAAAACACACTGGAGGAAAGAGAGCCTCTTTAATAAAGGTGTTGGGAAAAGTGACTATCCACATGCAAAAGACTGAGTCTAGACCCATATATCTTACCAGATCCTAAACTAAAATAAAAATGGATCAAAGAGTTAAACGTTAAAATAGAAACACTTAACGTGCCGGAAGATAAAATAGGTAAAACTCTGGAAGTAATAGATGTAGCCAAGGACTTTCTGAACAGAACTTCAGTTGCCAAGGAAATAGTTCCGGAATCAACAAACAGGATCATATCAGATTAAAAGACTTCTGCACCACAAAAGCAAAAACAACAATAACAATAAAAAACAACCAACAGGGTGAAAAGACAACTTACAGAATGGAAAAACATTTTTCCCAGCTATTCGTCAGACAGAGGACTAATATCTAAAATATATAAAGAACTCAAAAAAATTATATGCCCCAAAATAAGACCCACTTGAAAAATGGGCAAGTGAAACGAACAGACACTTCACAGAAGTACAAATGGCCAATAAATACACACCAAAAAAATGGTCAACATCCCTAGCTAATAGAAAAATGCAAATGAAAACAACAGAGATTCTATCACACCCCAGACAGAATAGCTAACAGAATATAAAAAGAAATAAGAAATAAATATAAGAAATAAAAAGAATCAGAAGTGTTGGCGAAACTGTGGGGATAAAAGGAACTTTCTACATCGTTGGTGGAAATGTAACCTAGTACAACCACTCTGAAAATCACTATGGACATTCCTCAAAAAAAAAGAAATTACATTTGATGCAGCTATTTCCTTTCTAGGTATCTACCCCAAAGTGTCAAAGACATAATATTACAATGATACATGTATCCTCATTTTCATAGTGGCACAATCCATAGTTGCTAAATCTTGCAAGCAGCCTATATGTCCATCAGGAGATAAACGGATAAAGAAAATGTGTTAATACACAATGGAGTACTACTCTGCCATAAAGAAAGACAAACTGATTCATTTGTAGGAAAATGGATGGACCTTGAGACCATAATGTTAAGTGAAATAAATCAGACACACAAGCTTAAATATTACATAGTTTGTCTTTATATGAGAAACTCAAATTATAAATAAAAAGCAAAAGAAAAGATAGATAAAAAAGTACAGAGATCTTTCTCAAATGGGAAAGGGATCTAGAGATGGAGGGGAGAGAGAAGAGAGGTAAAGAGGATGAAAAAAGGAATTCAGCTGGGTTATGTATGTGTACCAACTCCCCACAAGGAATGCAAACATTATGTACAGCAAATATCTACTAAAAATAAAAACAAAATAAAATATTATATAATTAAAAGAGTTTTGATGCTCTCTTATCTACAAACACATCACTGAAAATAGTATTGCAGACAGAATAAAAATCGTCTTGTCCCTGATCTAGGCATAGCCAACTGTTTACATTCATGGAGGTGCTCATTCATTGAACATTTTCACAATGCAACATGAACTGGGGCCGCAACCACCCAGCCCATAAGTCAGAACCTTGGAGATGCTTTCTGTCCAGCTATGAGCTCCCCTGCAATCCTCATAACTCTCTCAACCTGAAATTACCATCCTGAACTCCAGGTTGCCTGTCCATTGCTTTCCTTGGTGTTGTGTTCCATTTCCTGTTTGCATATCCTCCCAGTTATTCCCTCCTTTGTTTAAAGGATGCTTTTTTCACTTTGAATAGAATAATCCTGGAGAGTTCTTCCATTAAAATGCAATTTATACCTTTCCCAATTTAGTGAAAATTAGGAATACTTTTATGGTAACTGATCATTTAAAGGACAATACTGTTAACGGACCTAAAACTAATGAAGAGAAATTCGGCATGTTACCTATCTACTGGATTGCCTGAAAAAAATGGCACTTCATGTAAATTTTTCCTTTTAAAATGTTGTGAGCTGCATAAACTATAAAAAGGGTATGAAAACAAACATTTAGGAGACAAACTTAAAAACAGCATATTGACTTGATCTGTATATTTTATCAAGTGAGCCTGGAGAGGACACTATTCTTAACCAAATAGTAGGGTAGGGAGTAGAATTTGAGATTACAGCTCCTTTTCTTCCTGTGATTTACATTATATTTTGTTTTAAGGTTCAAATCATTACTAAAAAGTTTCTAGTGCTTGATTCAAAGCATTTGGGGTTTTGCTGTAATTTCTTCCTCAGTAAAGTATATATAATCAGTTTTATTTTCCTTAGCAGAAGAATTTGATTATTCTTATTGTTTATCTTAGAATAATATGCAACCATTTTTTCTTTTCTCAAAATGGAAGTCTTATACATTGATAACTCTTATTGATAAAAATACTAACAATTCATTTAAATCAGGCCCACAAGTCTACTCCTGAAACAGCCCTCTAAAATTCACATGAGAGACGCTAGCCAAATAAGAGCTGATGTTTAGAAAGAGCACAGGAAGTGCTCCAAATCCCAAGGTTTTTCTTGGTGACAGACTTTCTTCTTGTTGCTGTGTTACTGACATTATGCTCATTTACAATTAATCCATTTAATTGATGACTGTACTTGACATTCCTTACCAAAAGCTCTAATCATAGGGAAGCCTGGTGATCTAAAATCCATCTTTGACAAGAATTCACTGCTGGAAGTCCAATATCAAAATGTCATCCATGGTGGAGAAAACACACACATTAAATGTAACAAGTCCATAAAACCCCCATTCTCCCATGGCCATACATGCAACTCTCATGAGCCAAGATGTAGAGGCAAAAAACACTGTGTTTACATCACTGAAATTGTTCTCAAATATTTAAATTTACAATATTCAGAATCTTTCTTTTTTTTTTTTTAATTGTTCCAATTGTGTATTTAATTTACTGTGGAGCATTCAGTGATAACATAATGTTAAAATAAATGTCAAAGTCTAATCCTGTTTCTTTTTTTTTTGTATTAAATTCTTTTATTGGTACATTGTAGGTATACAACACAATTACATTTCTCATTGGGAAATGTACCTTTACATAATGCATCTTGGTTCTTATTTTTTCCCCATTCCTAGCCCTCCCTTCACCCCCTCCACCCTTCCCTATTTACAAAGACTTTACTTCCATTTTTTCCATTTCTCATCATTTTTCCTTTTCCTTCTTATGAAATAGGAAATCCTATTTGAGAAACCTGAAGTGCTAAGAATATGATATGCAAACTAAATTAAACCTTTAGTAATATGAATTCTACTTCTTAGTCTTTACCTGGAAAATCATATGGTACTAGCAAATGCTTATTTCTGTGAATTTGTCAGTCATGATACTTCTTGATTTGAACTGTAAATAATTTAGCACTGGCATCAACCATTAGAAAGACCCAGGCTGAATGCTAACTAATGAAATGCAAAATTTATTTGACAGATTATACACTTGTGCAATTCAAATTCTGATTAAGAAGAACCACTTGAAATATAACTAATTTTAAATGCAGAACTTTAAATGTAAACTCCTTTATCAAAACACACAGATCAGCTTAGTTCAAACTACAGGAGAAACTTTTACTCCACTGAACACATTCTCAAAAGGTCAAGATTTTATTTTCCTCAAATGAAATCTCAAGGAACTGCATTCAATGAAATCTGAGTTTAGATTTCATTCCGAATAAACACCTCTATCAGCTGTGGTAGCTTGGAATACTGTTTCTGGAATTCCAAACCTAAACTCAATACTTGGTTCTGCCTTGTACTCGCTGCATGACTTAGAGCAAAGGATTTAACACTGCAGGTTTCATCTTCCTATTTCTAAACTGAGAGGAAATAAAAGAACAGTGTTGTGGAGAAAGTAAGTGCTCAGTAAGTACTGGATATAACAATTTTATGATGATTAATCCAAACAGTATGAGGGCAGGACTAGTAGACCACCCTGCACATGTGAAATATCTACATGAAAAGGAACCTCTGCCATCTCCTGCTCACCTCATTTTACGGAGGAAAACATCAAGGCCAAGAGAATTCAATGACATGCTGGGGAAGTAAAGTGCTGTCGTTATTGACCAGCTCTACCTCTAGCCCCTACAAACCCATTTTTTGTGTGTGAGGGTAACACAGACAAAGTACAGAAAAGGTCAAGGCAAAAAGAAGCTTCTCTCTAATGAACAGAGAGTAATCGTGCAAACAGAAGAGCAAAGCTAAATCATGTTATTGACTGCTCAGAAAATCAATATGAAGTTTCTATCCAAAGAACCTCTTCCGTGCTGAGAACAAGGGGCTTGAAATCCTGTGGTATAAAGGGCCCCAGCCCCCAGGCCAGAATGTGTCAATATTTGTGTGTGGACACAGAAATGCCGGGGAGCCTGGAAGCAAATCATCCCTGGAGCTGCCTGAAAATGTTAGCTCGGTCATCTTGTCAAAGCAGCGACGGCTTGCAGAGAAGTCTAATAGGAATACCAATAAATTTAACTGGATATAATGTCAGGACTGCTTAATGTAACACATCAGGCCTGACCTCTTACTCATCCAAAAGGAAGCCGGCTCTTAGAGAGGTCTTAGTTCAATAATAAAGCTCAGAAAAACGAGCTCTAGTTTCAAATAATGCCTCAGCTTTCAAATAATTCTATTATAAACTCAGATTTTACAATTATAATCACATATTATGAAAACACATTGATAAATCATATGACAAATCTCCAAATATGATCACTATACTATTTACATCCTTATTGTCAGGCTACTATTTTAAGAAGATTCATAGTGTTGAAAGAATAATACAAACACACATACTTCTAAAATACACTCTAATACTTTCCAGAGTTGGCCAATTTAAAATAAAGGAAAGAAAGATTAAAAGGGGCAAATCTTTAAATCTCTGTATTTTACAAGCTGAATAAAAGTAATTTTAATTGACTGTCTTTTGTTTCATAATTAAATATATTCTGCTTTCATAGGTAGTTTGATATGTGGCAGGCACACACAAATGCAGTAAAGAACAATTTGTTTATGGATTGGAATCTACCCTAAAAATCTAACATTACTGCACGCGTGCCATGATTTTCAGGCAACATCGGAGATGGCACAGTTGTCTACCTGACCGGTGGCAGTGGCACCAATGGATTTACTACCCAGTGACCGAGAGAAAGCATCTGGCCCTCATGCCAGGATGACCTGAAACCCAGACCTAGTTAAAAATTGCTTAATTGAAATCTAATTATTTACAAATTAAGTGGAACTTATATCAATTTTCAATTTGGCTTTAAATAACAAGTTTGCTTTAATATAGCTGTACTTTTTGAGCTTCAATTGACTTATACGTAAAATAAACATTTTATTTCAGGTGTCAAATTACATTGCTTATATTTCTATAAGTGTGTATGTGCACATACACACAGACTGTAATGTGGCTTTTAAAATTCCTCAATTAGGAAACTGTTATTGAGTATATCACTAAAATGTAACATTAAAACTGGTGAGCAGATGAAGACCCTAACAAGTTCAGACACCACTCATGTTCGGTTATCATAAATCTTTCACAGACTGAGATTAGCCTTTGTGCCAATGTGTCTGGAGACAGCAGTGTGCACTGGACCTCAAGTGAAATTTTCTATCTGTATCTAACTATAAAACCTCCAGACTTTATGCACTGGGATACCAGAGCTTTTTGAACCCCAAACCAAACACACAAACATAAAAACACAATCATATTTTGTTTTTTACCCATTTCTATCCACAAGGGACAGGTAACACCCTGCACAGCCCTCAGAAGATGACATATACACATAGCTAATATTATTTTTAAATTATTCGATAAATATTTCATGTCATTAGCTCCAAACCATACTTTTCTTTTTGATTCTGTTTTGAAATTATTAAGCAAGAAAGAAGAGTAAAGAAAAGAGAAAAAGGAGCATTATTATAAAACTTGTTGGCATAAAGTTGCCCTTTCAAAATCAAACACAACTTCACAAAGCCTTAAGAAAGCCGTTACGAGCTCTCTTTTATCTTGATGCCCTTTGTGAAAGAGTTCATGTAATTTAAAATATCTCTGTGATTTTTTTCCATTGTTAGGCATGTATGTCACAGGCATGGAAAGGATCAGGGACTGAAGAAACATAAAGACCCCTGTGGAGGAGCCTCTTCCCTTCTGTGGGTGCAAGTTGTTAGCAAAATGTGGTGTCCATCTGCCCCCAGGCCTCTACAGGTGTAGCTTACACTAACTGAAAATGTGCTTCAGGGCACCTGTGGAGATAGCATTTGGGGAAGACAGAAACATAGCAACAGAGCGATGAGGAGCAATTTCCAGTTTTAAAATAAACACATAATCTCACAATTTTAAGGTATTAGGATAGAGAAATTGTATCTTGGGTTTTTAAAAAGTTGTATCAGAAATGTCTTTATTTTGGAACATACAATTTGGTAACTTTTCATGTAGGTTAGATTAAATTTAGAGATGTTTTCATAATGAAGTTAAATTTTCAATCAGATTTAAAGATTTGATGTTTTAAGGAAAACATAAAATGAAGTGCTGTCTCCATCTGGACATGAAAGATGAGGACAGAGCCAATCAAATGTGAGGTGAGTTTCAGTCAGGCTAAGCAGAACTTTCTTGTGGATGGGAGCTGGGCCTTGGGGCTGAGACACAGTTGGGAGAAAGGGGAAGGATGTTCACTTTGCAAATAAATACTGTGGAAAGATATTTGCATTTTACTTAAAGGACAGCTGACTCATATGAGTCCTATCACCCGTCCACTTACACGGTCTGTTATGATGTGACCCGATCCTGGCTACCTATCAGTGTCCTTTTGGATGATTTTTACAACTCAGGTTCCTCTAGCCCATCCTCAGAGGCTCTCATTCAGTCAGTTTCACAGCTGAGTCCCAGGACTCCCAGTTTTAGAAAGTTCTGTAGCTGTTTCTGATGACCTGCAAGATCTGAGAACCACTGTATCAGCCAATGTTCTGGTTTATTTGTTCCTTGTGAAAGGCTGTTATCTGAACTACAGTTAAGAGACAGGAAGAGACAAAGAGAGGCATAGAGGGAATAAGGAGGATTATGATAGTTTGGATAGTGATCTTACTAGCCAAAAAAAACAAAAAAACAAAAAAACGGGACCATGTTTCCTAAGCAACCATTCAGACTTTTCAGAAACTTAATGCACCAATAAAGTAAAAAAAAAAAAAAAGAGAGAGATCTTGAGAATATTAAAGGACAGCTGGTGTAGAAATAAAAACACATTTTTCTTGGCAACTATGTAAAAGCATTATTTTTAATGTTGAACTCTTATCACAACTCACTACTGTCGTTTTGTCGTATATTCTGCAGGGTAGCTTGGTGGGTGTGTGGAGTGAGTACGAATGAGTGGCATTAATAGGTGCACTGTGAGAAGCTGTAGACTGAGGATGAAAGTGAGTCCAAGAAGGATACTGAGATAGTATGTGTTGCAAAGTGGCTTTGATAGCAAAATACTCCAATTAATGCACAAATCTCACAGGAAAGGGGTTGTGGAAAGATGTGCTTATCTGGTGAGAATGATGATCTTAGTAAAACAGAAAGTTTTTGGAAAGAATGAAATATATTGTTAAGAAGATAATAGTAATAAAACCAGAAAAAGGTGAGAAAGAACAGATTTTTAAGATTGACAGTTCAAGTTAAGAGCAATTCATTCCATCAATACTTTTTAGCACCAGAAAGTAAAACCTGGCTGTGCTGGAAATAGTTATAGAGTTTTTAGGTATAACAGATATCCTAGTTGTGCTTAACTTTTGTGTTTCAAGTGAAATAAATTTCCCTAGAGGAGTCCTCCTTACTTTGTAAATTGGCTTTTCCAAGAAATTTTAATTGGATGTAGTTTTCTCTTAGTGCCTATCTTGTATTCAGTTAAAAATACAGGGATGAGCAGTGAATAAGTATAGCATTGTTCATCCTATCTATGGTAAGTGCATCTGTTCATGCATCTCTTTACAGTATTTCACTCGGGATTTACACTGTCTGCTATGAAGAAGGGATACAGATGGAGTAAAAGGAAGAGTCTAAATTTATACAGATGCGCTAAGTGAGATTCACCTGAGCATCAAATAACTGGTTCAGTTGAGGTTTGTTCCAATTCTTCTGTTAATTATTTGCTTTGATCAACCCTCTATGTCTCAGTTTCTTCACTTGTAAAATGAGGGCTTGAGATGAAGATAATCATTAAGATTTCTCTCAACATGACATGAGTTCCTGTGAGACATCACTTCCACTTCCCTTTGCATTTAATCTGCCTGAAACCTCACCTCTCCATGAAGCCTCCTTAAATTGATCAAAATTAGAAAACAAACCCACCTACGTTTAAGATAGACTTGGGAATTCAAGGGCTGCAGTTTGCAAAATCTTAGATTTCTAAACATAGAGTTAACATATATGAGCTTTGCACATGAGGCAAATAGAGTATGTGTTTCTGCTAGATGTCTGGGGCCTCTGGAGAATGCTGTGCCACACTGTGGTCTTAGGAAATGTGACCGCTGCATAAAAGAAACAGTGATTCCTCAGTGAGTCACCAACTTCCTGCTGTGGAAATGCAAAAGTCATTTAGAACCATCACAAAAATCTCCCTTTCACTACCATGGATGTGGGGAGAAAAACTTGAGAGAACATTTTTGTATCATAACCAATTATGTATCTGAAATACAGTGTATAAATGAGAATGAGAATTAGTATTTACTATAAGTATCAATGCTAACAGAGTATCAAAGAGTATTAAACCTCCATTCCTTTGCCTTATAGACAGTGAAATAGGAAAGTCATAGTTAAATCGTGCCATGGCTTCCTTTACTACTTCTTGATAGCCCTTTGTGTGTGTGTGTGTGTGTGTGTGTGTGTGTGTGTGTTCACAATTACAGTTTATTCAAGGGAGAGGGTACAGGTTAAAATCACCCACATGAGGTAGACGGAGGACAAGAGGGGTCCAAACTCCTCAACCCCAACCCAGCATGGATGCATGACAACATGCATGGAGTATTACAACCAAGGAATCTTGCCTGAGTCTTTGGTGTACGGTGTGAAGCTACTTTTTAATAAAGGTAAATATCTACAATTAACTTAAAATTCACACTTTATTTCTCTATAGCATCAGAATCAGGATACTTTTCAAAACCTTTCCAGTTTGCCAAGTCCATTTTGGTGGAAATTTAACATCTACATGTAGAAAATGGCTGTGTGTAAGGTCTCAGATACACTATTGTATTTAAAATGCAATTTTTGGGATTTTCATATAGAGTTGATAAGAAAATTGAGAATTGTTAATAAATGATAGATGTTTTTTGAAAAATAGTGAAATTTAAAATAATGTATCTTGCCAACGTTTCTAATAACCCATGAAGAAATTATTTATGTTAATAAATGTTAATAAGATCCGAGAGAACAAGAATGAAGAACAAGTAAAAACACTCAAGTATATTTGCCTTCAAGTCTGCTTATCTTTTCTACTCAACAATTTTCAATCTAAGATGCCAAAAACTTAAATATGTCTAGCAAAAAATAAAATAAAATGAAGAGTTAAGGATCAGCAGGCAAATGAAATTTTCATTGTTGCCGTTGTTGAGATACCATCCCAGTGAACCACAGGGAAGCTTCCAGTGCTGCTTCCTGCAGTAGGGTGTAGGGTTAATGTGCTTGGACTCCACCCAAGGGAGGTGGACCTACAGATAAAAGGAGGATGGATTTTTATGACACATTTTTTCCTAAAAACATACTTATGTATTCTCAGGAGATACAGAATTCATTAAATGCAAGGCATGCTAATACTGATTGCAAGTGCTTACAACCTGTTAATAAACACAGGCTCTCTGATCAGACTTGAATCATTTCATAAAACAATATATAATTTTATATTTATTCTATTATTAAAGTAAATACCAGTTCATATGGAAATGTCAACTAACTTCTAATTTTGTCATATTTGGACATATGCCATAGAATTTTCCCTTTGCAAAAGCACAAGCTTAACTGAAAACTATAGTGTGTGTTTACATTTAAAAAAATTTATTAGAGTAAAAGACACGTTGCCATTAATCCTCATCAAAACATTCCCCCTGGCTTTGAATACACTTATCCCATCATTCTTGCTACTTTCTGAAACAGATCTAAATACGCTGTTTCCTGAAAGTCTTTAGTGTATGGTTGTGGCTGCCTCAGCATTTTGAATTTATTCAAAATGTTTACCTTTCGTCATCATTTTGACTATGGGGAAGACAGAAGTCTCATGGTGCCAGACCTGGTGAATAAGGTGATTGAAGATACACCATAGTATTTTACCAGCCTGCCTTTATATTGGATGGCATTTAGCAACTGGATTCATATTTTTTATTACACCTCTTAAAGACGCTCAATGAAAGAAGACTTCCAGAAATGCTTCAGAAACTGGCAAGAATGATGGGATAAGTATGTTTGACGGGAAGGGGGGTATTTTGAGAGTGATTAATGACAAGGTGACTTTTATTGTAATATATTTTAAATTTTAAACATTCAACATATTTTTCAGTCACCGCCGTACAAAAACATTTTGGCCTTCATTTTCAATTTGGATGATTGAAATAAAAGCTTACATAAGAAAAGCCAAGGATTTACTATGAATGTCCAACTTTTAGAGATTATTGTACAGACCGATTTAGGAATAATTCTACCCAGAGACATAGCTCAAATATATGAAAATGTTTGTTCATTTAGGGCTTTCTTAATTTACATAGCTCTTTAAAAAGTATCAAGAGGGACTCCTTGAGTCAAACATTAGACTGATTTTACTGAGGCTCTGTAATTTTCAAATAGATGACATTAAACATACAGAAATTAGCATATTTATATAAGAATTCCTATTGCATTCAGCAGCCCCTGAATGAATATGTTTGGAAGTCAAACCTATTTTTAGTTCCCTACAAGTGACAGTTCTTCATTTTAGATGAACTTTGATTCCAAAGAAATATATTAAAGGGGTTTTTTTTCATTCTCCTTATAAAGCCTACAAATCTATTGCAAGCTGAACTTCTAGCATTTCTGAAATTTCACCAGTTTTAACAGCTGGACACCTTTTTCTTACAAAAACGCATTTGCTTGCAGGCTTCTGAAAAGTTTTCTAGAACCACTCATTAAGAAAAGCCAATGCGCTAGATTAGCCTTGCTGCTCCCATTTTCCTTGTAAAGTATTTTGTGTGTGTGCGTGCTACAATGTTCTATTCAGTAGTGCGACTGCATGTAATTATTCAAATACAAAGGGCTATTGTAACAGAATGGGTAGATGATGGCAAAAATACCCCAAAGCAAATGAACTGCTATGACTTTAGACACAATTTTATTTTTCACTGTATTTACTGACAATCACCATTAGGAAGGATCTTTGTGCCAAGACTGAGGGTAGATTCGGTCCATGTGCAAGGAGATAATGTTCCTAAATCTATATTAGACTGCTGCAGATGTCTCATTAATAAGAGAATTACCATTTTTAAATATCACTGTATCATCAGTAAACTGTTGAAAAAAATACTCAACTGTAATTGTCCATTTCTTAATATTGAGACAGATGAAAATTAAAATATGTGAATGAAACAGAACACAGACTAGGATACTTATGGAAATTACAATAAAATACTGGTGGGGGATAAAATCTATGCCCCGATTAAGAATCCTAGAATCTTACAGTTATAATGAAATTAAAAATGGCTTCCACTTAACTCTTCCTGGTGGAGGAGTTAACTCTTCATGCTCTACCTCAGATAACAAACCTGGAGCTAGTACATACATTTGTATTTCCATTTAATTGGTATTGAGACAGACTGAAAGCCTACTTAGTTTCAGAGTTAGGATTTGGGAAAAGAACACTTTGCTTGCCATGACAAGTTGACTCTGAAATCATGTCTAAAAAGAAGTAGGAAGAGAAACAGGAAGGAATAATAGGAAGAGAAAGTAAATGTATTTATTTCTACTCCCAAAGAGGAATCCCACCCTATTTCTCTTACTTCTCAAAGAAAAGTAAACACACCTCTAACAACCAGCTCATTACTTATGTGTCCTTGAATTACTGACTTCTGCATTGGAGGGCCCCGGAGGCTGGTAAAATGTATGAAAGTATATAGCTTCATTACATAAAAACAGAAAATATTTCACCCAGGTTCTGTATTCAGCCAGCCTAGTCTACTATTCATTAAAAGAACACAACACTTTTTAAAATGTTTCTAAATCTGACTTTTAATATGTTCCTCCTTGTATATCCTCCCACGATAAAAAGGAGAACAACTGAGACAAAAAAAACCCCAGAACTGAGACATTCACAAGACATATTTACACATAATCTTGTATAATAAATAAGACCTTATACAACCATTCACATGGATTTTGATCATGTGAATTTGAGTTAAACATGACTACTTTTAAACTTCTAATTAACTCTTTTCCTGTCGCTAATTGTAGTTTTTTGGTCTGAAAAGGATGGCTCCTTATAACCTACAAGGGTCCCCCCCACCAGTTTAGTAAATTCCTTTGTGATTGTCTCATTACTTTCACTCTGAGGTGTCCATTGGTTTTATATTTGAGTTCATTAGTACTCCACATATATAATGCTTGCTAGACTGCAACTCTAAGATGTTACTGCGAACAGAGAAGAGGGATGAAAATTATAAGCAGGTTCTTGTCCCAAATTTAAAAGTTAAAACTAGATGTTCTTGAATACAAAATAGAAATGTAGTTGGAAGGCTGACAAAACTGGCTGCAGAGAAGCTGAACACTGATTTAAAAGCCACATGCACTTTCCCCTTGTGAGCCCATCTTTTGTTGAAGCTCATCTGCTTTGACCTGTGAACTTGCATAAATTTACACCATGCTGACTCATTTTGTAGCGAATTTGAAACGATATGATATTTTTGGCTTTACTGGGTTCCTGTCTCTTAATAGCTTGTGCTCTCTCAGGAAGGTCAAATAATTCAGTATTAATCTTCATAATGTTGTCATGGTATATTCTTATCCTTATTTGACATGGAGTGAAGCTGAGGTAGTAGATTATACGGGCTACAGAGACCCAAGAGAAGTACTGATGGGAAAACTTCAGCCTTCTATTTTACCCACAACTTTCCTTTTTTTTTTTTGCGCAAGGTTCAGTAGCAGTAGTTTTTAACAGGGATAGCTATTAAAATCTCCCATGGAGCATTTTCAATATATTCATACAGTCCCTGAAGGCACAGCAGGATTTGGAGAGAATGTGAGAAAGGTGGATTGAAAACTCTCCAGGTGATTCCAAATGTCCTGTCCTCTTTACTCTAGGTGGGAATCACAGTTGTCTGAGGATAGTTCCACAATCTATGCATTTGATTCTTAAATATATTTCCTTTTATAAGTCTTGTTAAAAATATTTGTCCCATTGAGGAATTCTTGCTCAAGGGGCCTAGACTATATATTATTTAGTCTTTAGAAAAATGATTGTGAGCCCTAATATTTTTTCAATTTTTATTAGTACATGTTTGCAGTACATACTGACTACTTTCATTGTGGTTATTTGGTACATGCACGTGATACATCTTGACTTTGTAATTTTTTTACCTTATTGACTTCATTAACTTTATCCAGTGGTTTTATAACTAGCACAATCTCCACTTTTTCACTTCTCTGTAGCTGAAGGTGCGCTATGTAGTTACACTGACAAATCTTTGTCAGTATTCCATGAAAAAGGACTCTAACATTAAACATTATCCATGTCCCTCCCAAGTTCTGAGAAAAAAATAATAATCATAGCAGATAAGATTTTAAAAGTATAGAGGGCTGGGGATTTAGCTCAGTGTCCCCGCACCTGCCTTGCAAGTGCAAGTCCTGAGTTCAATCCCCAGTACCAAAAAAAAAAAAAAAAGATTTTAAAAGTATAGAAACCACTCTCTGTCCATCAACATTATTTTCAAGTCTACAACTTGCTACTTTTCCTTTAATCCCCAATAATTCCTTTGCTTTTCTGGAATTCTCCCTACTAGTGATATACTTGTCTTTTTAAAATCCTTCCCTTAGAATATAATTCCACTTCTGAAAATGGAGTTGAGGCATTTTCTTTTTATATTGCTAGCTGCAGGGATTTTATTCAAATTCCCCTCTTTTGCAACAAATGAGCTCTGGAAGCTTAACAAGAATCCTCTTCATAGCTGGACACGAGAGTGGAGAGAGTGCATAATACACTTCAGCAGACTCCAGAATAGAGTAACAGCCATTTTCCTACAAATAAAGAGGTCTGCCAACAGGCATTAAGGGTGCTGAGATGAGCTATCCTGCATGATACTCAGAAGAATCTAGTTTTCCCTTGATGTGTATTGGTAAGCTGTATTGTCAGCAACAGAAATTACACGTGGGTATTTAGGAGAAAATGCACACTGAAAATATACTTCTCACAAAGTCCATACTGTCTCTCTGGGAGACACTAATGCAGACTAGTAAAGTAAATCTTGAATACGATCAGCAAACAAAATGGAAAATAATTAACTTTTTCCACATCTGTCTAATGCCTTTTTGCTGTTTGTTTTCAATTGAGTTCATCTCTACTTTCTAGCATTAGAAAGAGGTAAATGACATTTTGTTGGCTTTAGACAGTATTTTTTAAAAAATCACATCTACTAGCTAATAGAGCAAATGAGAAGACTGCAGGCGTTCGTGATAGAATACAAAGACATTTCAGATGACAAATCATTTCTAATTGAATAAGGAATGACATTTCTTGAGGTAAATCTGGGACATAATTATAACACTTACAGCACCTGGATTTAATGATCAAAGAAAATTTATCACTTTTTCTTGACAGTTTAGAAGGCAAAGGGGAAAATAATAATATAAAAATAGTTACACTACATACTCACGTTTCAGTATCACTGAAACAGCCCCACAGAGAAAAATAGAAAAGCTCTCTGAGAGTAAAAGGCAATTTATACATAACAGGGTTCTCTCTAGTATTTGAAAAAAATATATAGGTACACTCATGCTGTTATCTTGCCAGTAAATAAGACTAGGCTGTATTAACAACACATAGGTAAATGTAGTATTTTGTCTTTGGGATAACAGCATTCATTATGTTTGTACTATAGTTGGATGCTAGGCAGTTTAAAAGGGGCCCAATATAGAATACAGCCTATATTTTAAAAAAAATCTAGCCAGTGACAGTTAAACATCAATGTGTCTAGACAGAATATTCACTAGTGTTCATTAAAAAATGTTCCCTCTCATTGGAAATAAGTCAAACGATGCTTGCTTAGCAGAAGTGCTAGTCTGTGTACTCTTACAGTGTCACTCTTGATTCGAGAAGTATGCTGGTCCTGTGTAAGACGTGTACCACCAATCTCTGACTATGTGGAAGGTTTATTTCTTAACTCTCCAACAAATACATTTTATGCTAGTCACAAAGGGCATGCCTTCCCACATGCCTCAAGAGAAAAGTGGCTCATGAGCATTTGGCCTTAGAAACAAGCTCAAGAAATTTTAAGAAAATAAAAATCAATGCGTGGTTGTACATGTTTTAATATGTTAGAACTACAAAGCATTTTGGGAGAAAAATACTCTGCTTTTAGAAAAAAAGATGTTTTAGAAATAATCATGTGAAAAGTACAAAAAAAATCAAAGGATTGAAAGACAAGACCAAGAAACAACTGCTTAGAGCAGAGTATTTCCCCTGGTTTCACTCTTTCCTGGAGAATTTCCCTTGTTCTTCAGTTTAATTGTGAACATTATGTCAGAGCCCTGAAACACTGGAATTCATGGTGTGCCTTCTTTCTTGGCATCTTTATCCAGTTGGTCACAACACATTAATTATTCTGTTTCAGGAAGCTGATTCATACTTATTGTCATTAGATGACATAAGATGTCATTAGATGACATAGATTTACATAAAGACCATAGTATTGGCATATGTATGGAAACATAGAAGACAGAAAATTCCAGATATATAAGAAAAGAAGGTGGAAATTCTAGTTATAGACCCACATATGAATTATCTGATTTTACAAAGGTACCAAAGCAATTCAATGGAAAAAGAAAAGTTTTCAACATGTGATACCAAGACAATTGTATACCCAGATGAAATAAAATGAACCCTAACCTCTATTATTTGTATCATAAATCTACACAAATTTTAAAAGTAGAAGAGAGGACCTATAGAAGACAACACACAAGAATATTTATGTGACCTGGAGGAATAGCAAATATCTTTCATAGAAAATTACAAAACACAAACTATAGAATAAAAATAAGATACACAAGACCTTATAAGATTTAAAACTTCTACTCAGCACAGGTGTCAGTCATATAACACAACAGAAAACCCAGAAAATATTCTATCTCTCATTCTCTGTCTCTCTCTTGCACACCCTCCCGCACACTTGTATTCAAACAATCTAAATGGAAAAGGGAGTAAAGATTGAACAGACACTTCATAGCAGAGAATATAAAATGACCAATAAGCTTATGAAAAGGTGCTAAATCTTAGTAGCTATTAAAGAAGTAGAAATTAAAATATTGGCAAGGACTTGGAATACTGGAACTGTTATAGACTGCTGATAATAAAGGTGGTAGAACCATTGTGGGAAAAGCATTGGGCCATTTGCTTCTTTGTTTACTTTAAATTACAAATATTCTAACCTATCTTTTAATCCACAGCAATTCTACTTTTAGGTATTTACCCAAGAGAAATGAAAATACTTTAGACTTTTATAAGAAATTGAGAACATTTTGATTTATAATAACAAAAGAACCCAAATTTTAAATATTTATCTTTTGGAGGAAAGATAAATAAATTGTGGTGTAGTCATACATTGGAACAATGCTCAGCCATATAAAATAGTGGCCGGGGATTTAGCTCAGTGGCACCATGCCTGCCTTGCAAAATGCAAGGTCCTGAGTTCGATCTCTGGTACCAAGAAAAAAAATAAAATAAAATAATTAACTACTAATACATACAATATGTTTGCAACTCAAAAACAATACGTTGAGCAAAAAAGCCAGAATAAAAAAGTTTTCATTGTAAGATTCCATTTATATTACATCTGGAAATGGACAAAACCAACACACGATGACAGAAATCAGAGCCATGGTTGCCTAGATAGGTTGGGGATTGGTGGAAGGAGACCTGAGAGCTTTGCAGGTGATAGTGATGGCTCACATCTTGATGAGGGTCTTGATATTACTGGTAGATGCTGGTTAGAATGTGACACATTATTCACTATGTACTCACTGCTTGTGAAATTTTGCCTCAATTAAAAAGCCACCAACTTTTAATTATAAGATGATTAGTTCTAGAGAGCTAATGGTAACTATAGATAGCAATAATCTGTTGTATACTGGAAATTTGCTAAAACAGTAAATCTTAAATGTTGCTAAAGCAAAAAAAAAAAATGGCAATGATGTCAGGTGGTGATATGTTAATTGTGGCAATCATTACACAAGATATACTTATATCCAAACACCATGTGATATACCTGAAATATATACAATTTTTACTCATCAATTATACCTCATTAAGAAAAGCTTATTGTGTCAGTCTTAGGTGCAGTCTTACTTGATCCTTATGCTATCATCTCAATTCTAAATTTAAAAGAGCAGAGCTAGATATTTCCTTCATTCATGTAAAAATATTTAATGAGTTTCTGTTATGTGTCAGACACAATACTAGGTAGTAGCATAAATCAGGTGGATTTTCCCTTTTCCTTCTGAACTTAAATAAGAATATGCACACAAAGTAAAGTAATGCCTAGGAAAGGGGAAGTCCTGAGCTCTTGGAAAGGGTAATGGGAAAAATGTTACTGTGTTCTGGTTTGGAGGACTGGGACTTCAGAGAACGCATTTCTGAGAGGGTTATGTTTCATCTGCAGGACACAGTAAGTTATCAGGGTGGCCAAGCATGGAGGGGGTGAAGGTGTGGAGATGGCCAGTGTGTGCGAGAGGCCTATGATGCACATAGCACAAAGCAGTCAGGAGCCTTTGAAAGTGGCTTTGTGAATAACCATGCCAGGACAGCATGCACACACCAGGAATGTGGTCACCTGGCTGAGGCTTGCTGGCCACCCCTACTGAATGTCTAGGGGACAGGAATGTGGTGAAAGAAAGGAAAAGCAATGAATATGAGGTGCCCGGTGGGGGGGAGAAGGAGGCAGGAGCCAGGTCCTTTGGAGCTTGAGGAGCATTTCAATAGGGGAACGTGAGTTTCACTTACTCTAATTGAAGGGTTTTATGCAGACCAGTGTCATGACCTGATGTACAACTTTAAAAGCTCACTAGGCTGTGGAGAGTGGCCAAGGAGCTTGACGAATGACAAGTGACTAGAAAGCTTAGAGTCCCTGGCGTGGAGGACATGAAGGTCCATGGCACCCAGACTTAGGAGTCCCTTCACAGACCACCTGCCCCAGGCAAGCCTTCCACTGAGGAGGCTCTGACAGGTCAAGGGACCCCACGACCACCTGGCCAGCTCACTCCTCAAATACTGAATGTAGCCTGGAAACTGAGAGGTACAAATGTTCACTGTCTTTGTGAAGCCACAGAGCCTTAAGGTGCTTTGTTAGGTAGCAGCAGATAACAAATACAGATGATCATTTTCATTACAATAAAGGGTGATTTTACTTAGGTACACAGGATTCACTTTTCAGCTTTATTTTTGAGGTTTAGAGAATGTTCAATAGAAGTTTCTGTACAGAGAATTACCTGGTCTTATTTCAAATAAAAAGAAAACAAACAAAAATAAATATTTTTATGAAAAAGAAAATTGGAAAACTAGAACTAATTTGTATTTTGTAAAAGCAATAAACATCATTATTATCCATTAGGAAACGTCACTAAAATACAAACAGAATTTAGTTGGCAATAGGATTCATTCAAAGCCCTCTGTAGTCTTATTTGTGTATATATTGCTGATGTGTTGTCTATCAGAGTCACATTTATAGAGATACATAAAAACTGTGTATTACAGTTAGCATTAGAACACTTTACACAGAGCTTCATTGTGAATATTAGTAAATTAAAAGTCTGTTTGGGTTTGTACTATTAAAGCTAATCATTTCTCCTTTCCCTTACAATTGAAACCTTAAACCTTGATTCAATCCAGCAGCTAGGAATAACTACAAATATTATAATTCATTATTTTTAATTTCATTCATCTTAAATTTTATAGTTAAGACCTAGACTCAACTCAATCATGTGCTTACTTCTTTCTTCAAGGGATGTGATTTAAAATACATTGACTAGCTATTACAAAGCAGTGAAAAACAGACTTTAATCTTCAGTTGTGCTTGTTATTTTATGATTATAGGCATTAGTGTTTGGTCTTCAGTCCTAAGGTTTGCTTCAGCAAGGTTTATGATCCAATATACATAATAATATACAGCATTTAGGTTATAGGAAGGCACACTATGAGTGAAATTAGTGGGGAAGTAGCTGGAATCTGCCCTCCATATTTTCTGTTTCAGAGGTTACTTCTATGCCCCAAATTTTCAGATGAGAAACCTCTAAGAAAGACCTCAACATTTACTGCTGTACTTTAGAAAGTTTTCTTCTACAAAGGCAGCCACCTTTGTTGTCTCATGTGTGGGGCATTTGTTAGGTACTTTCTCTGTCTCTTCAATTTATAAAACACTCCTTGGTTGTGTCTTCATTCATGTTTTATTTCATATTTTCATGTACTGGCAACCAACAACCACAAGTAAAGAAATTCTGTGTTTAGTCCTTGCTCCAAAGAAGAAATTCAAAGTGCTCTTTACCCCTTTTCATCTCTGCAGAAGCCTTTTCACACATTGCCAAAGGTCTCCTGTTCTACTTCTGCAGGCTACATGTTGAGAAGACATTTCATAACTGGAGGTCATTTTTACATAAAAGCATCAACCTAAAAACAGGCTGGTCCCAACTTACACTGTACTTCTTCAGTTTGTATGTATACGATACTTCTCAAAAACTCAAAACTGCCTAAGGTTGGTAAATGTTGTCCCAGGCCAAATCTAGCCACCTGTTCTTTTATGTCTGTGTCTGCTTTAGATCTACAACAGCAGAGTTGAGTCAATTCAACAGAGACTGTATTGCCTGGAAAGGTAGACTATTTATTATATTGCTCTTTATCCTAATAGCTTGTCAACCTCTCAAAGAGATTCTGGAGTAAATATGAAAGGAGTTTTCTCCCTTACTCTCCACACCATTACAATCTCCCATTGAGACAGATTTTGCCTTAGCCAAAAGATCTTTTAGTGGAACCATAAATTCTAACCTCCTCCCTACAAGTTGGCCCCTGGGAGGTGTAGTCTCAAGAATTTAACAATGGGCCACTGAAAACTCTATCATAATCTTATCTCAAGAGCCTTTCCTTTTTTTGTGAGAATACCTTTGTATTAAAATTCATTTTCTGTGGTTTATTTAGCTCTTAAATATTTTACAATGTATTAAGAATTCTCATAAACATTATCAACTGTACTACAACAAGGCTGCCTTGTTGACATTAGCCAAATTTCTAAACAGTTCACACTACGTATTTAGAAGCAAAAGGGGGAAAATTGTACATAGGGTAAAGCTTATAATTTCACTACTGGTTTGATACCAGGGGAGAAAAACATAATCATCAACCTTTCTGTAAGACTTCTAGAGAGCCAATTCAACTTCTCCAATTCTCTTCCAGGTATCCTGGATCAAAATAAAACCTGATTTAATCTAGATTGTTCATCAAAGTAGGGTCTTACAAGTATTCAGCAAGTCTTCAGTGTTTTCCTCAGCTGGTGTCTCTCATAGGCCAATTACAGCAGTAACAGCAAAAAAGTACCTGGGTCATAATTGTTCTTAGTAGAGGCCTCAGTGTAGATGTGGCTGTACCTGCGCTACAGTATCCCTCATTTATTAGACAGAGCATAACCTCATTCACTCATACAAACACTCATAAAACATGCATACAACAAATGCTAGCATTTTCTACTCTAGAAAAAGAAAAGGAGCATTCTTGAGGGTTGCAGTGGCAAGGTTGATGAGTAAGTTATAAAAGAATGTGATGGATGGTACAAACAGAGATATACTACACACTACGTGCTGTCAAAGCACAAAGGGGTGGTAAAGGAACTTCAGTAAGATGATGTGCATCAGCCACCTCCTAAAGTGTGGGGGACATTTTTCAGGCAAAGTTCAAAGCAAGTATAGACTCACAGAGGCACAAGCAGCCCTGTGGATGCAGGATGCTTTGTGGAGGCAGCAGAAAGGGGAGCTGCAATCCAGCTCTGACTGCTAAATCAGAAACCCTGCTAGAGGCCATGTCAGCCTGGAGAGAGGCTATTTATATAGCTCATCTATCCAGAAGTAGTGCCTTTCCTACTCCCCACAAAGTCAATTTACATCCCAGAGGCATCCCTGAATGTGAGGGGTATTGAGAATGTGGAGCTCATTTCATGGGTCTTACAGATCTGTTGTACATTTTAAAGCAGGGGTATGAAAACATAGGGTATTTGTTTTCTCTTTGAATTTAAGATCTTTCTCGCAGTGATAGAGAGGATGGGCTCATGCAAACAAAAGCTACAGGAGCAGGCCAAAGTGGCAGGAACTTTACGGTAAACCATTTTGGAAGTCCTAAAGGCCAGGTCTGGAGCCAGAAAGAGAGGGACAGACAGTGGGATTGGCCAAGGAGCCTCCACATTGCCCAAAGGACACTTTTGAACAACTCCTCAAGGATAAATGAACAGAAGGCAACCTGAGTAGGCCTGGTATTCTCCAAAGCAACTGCCTGCACACTGGGCTAAGACTTGCACTCTCCTTTTCCCCTGCTGGATGAATGCTCACTGGGAGTTCTGCCTAGCTTTGAAGTTGGAATTGAAAACACTCATCGAATGTCCAAATAGGCTTCCTTGACCCTCAAGGCGATTGGGCTCTGACACTGCATCCATATCAGGAACACCTTACTGTCAGATAACTCCACTGTCATCTCCTCTGCTAGCCTGGACCCCATCCTTCATATTGATCTTTTGTCCTATTTCTAATAACGTGGCCTCTGGCTCCTGCCACACAAAACTGAAAGCGTGTAACCAAGGGATTAGGAGGCTACAGTGGGGCTAGATCGTCTCTGCCGTCCCATTATCTCCCTCGTCACTGCCATACCAAAAGGACAAAATAATCCTTCAGTGCTGGGAGCCTGGGACACTTAGAAGCTAAAGTGTCCCACAATTTCCTTCCTCGGTTTGACAAAGTTATGGGGGAACCCAGAATCACCCCAGCAGAGTAAGATACCTCAAAATGCAGTCAAATGAATCACACATAAACCTATCACATTCACATCCTTGCACAAACATCACAGCTAGTCAACAAACTAGATTTTAATAAATCTAAATAAGAGGCATTATCTTCAGCCAATAGAATTGCACATATACTGGAGAAATAATAGATACAAACGTGGGACGTCATCGGCAGGATCTGCCTTGTAGGAGAGTTATAAATATGCACATTTCTTTTAAAAGTTATAAACATTATTTTACACAACTTCTCAAGTAGAAATATTCACAATTGTTTGGTTTGAGGAGCTTTTTAACTAAAATCCACGGACCAGGTCACTATTATAGCATGTCATCAATCTCTTCCAGCTTAAAACAGGCCCCAGGGAAACAGCCTGCGTCATCATATATCTGAGATTCTGTCTACAGTGAGAGACTCTATTTCTTCCTAAAATTAATTATAATTTTTTGGCTTCATGAGCCCAAATAATGGACTAAAATAAATTCACTTATTTATTCAATAAATATTTATTATATGCTCACTGTACCTGGCAATGCAAAAAAATGGAAACAAAGCTCTTATAAATAGGGAGGGATGGAGGGGTAGCAGGGACGGAAGAGGAATGGGGGAAAAAACAAGAACCGAGATATATCATGTACAGGTACAGATCCCCAGTGATGAATGTGATCATAATGTATTGCTAAAATATACCTATAAACTTAATGGAAAAAATAAATAAATAAAACCTGAGAAATTGAGGCCACATTCCTAAAAGTGCGTAGTAACTCAAACTGATTGAGGCCCTCCAAATTACATATTCGTGACCATGCTGAGGATATGTTCCCTGTCCATGAGAGAATCACTCAGCACAAACTATGTGGGTTTGGCAGAAGTCTGTTCTCTCACTGCCTGACCTTCTTTGTAAGATGAAAAGAAAATAATGAAGTGCAATACTAATCCTTATGTAATCATAAAATATATGCAATGAATAAATCATTACACAATACTGAATAAACACACAAAAAATATTATAAAGGAAATGCCTACCAATCTCAAATAATCTAGAAGCGTCCCTGTGTCTGTTGATGAGATTTTTTTGCTTGACCTTTAGATCTTTTAAGACTAAAGTTGATATTTAATTTTGTCCTCTCACATTCTACTATTTCTCAAAATATTAATTTCTTGTGCTTGTTAGATGTCTGTAATTCATTTTATAACACTTTAGCGTTTTAATATGATACTATATATTGTTACTAAGTAGTTTCATATTTAACTGAGAGTGATCCAGGAATGCACAGACCATGAGAACCCCCTGGTTATTTTCCTAAGGCCCATTCTTCAGAGACAGCAATCTCAGGTCCTTCTGATATAGATGTATCTATACACAATCAACACTTCACTCATTATCAAACTGAGTGAGAAAAAGTGGTCTTATTGATGAATCATCTGATTAACCCTTTTGATTGATGTATTAATGTGTTTCCTTTGGTGAAAATAAAAGTATGTGGTATACAGTGATTGGCCCATGCCATTGAACACTTTTCACTCTTGAAGGAATTGTACATAAGATTCCAGTGAGGCCTAAATCCTGGACCTGTAGAGACAGGATCCACAGATTGATCCTCCATTCTTCTATGCCTGGGCTTTGGATTAGAAGGATACCTGATTGACTGTCACTGACTCAAGGTCCAGAACCCTGCTTCCACCATGTTGCCTTGTGCACCTTGAGGGGATGTTATGTACTGAGTGTGTCAAAGTAGCTAAAAGGACAGAGACTGAGGAGTCCATTGAGCGTACAAAACAGGGTTTGTTTTTGGTTTTCTAATGACTATTTATGTAATAAATATCTGGATGTGTAATAAAATTTGCACTTAGATTTACATATATTATAACTTGATAATGAGTTACAGAGAGTAGCTAGCTCCGTGCTTTGAAGTTCGGTGTTTTCCATTATTATCTAGCCAAACAGCAACACAAATAAGTTTGCCAAATTCATCCTTCATCAGTTAAAATGAGTGCTCTGAGATCTTTAATATGATAAATCACCTCAAAGTCTTTTGAGAAGAAGCAGAAATATATTTTTGTGATTGAAAAAACTGTTTTCAGAATTTAACTACGTGTATCTGAAGTAATACTTGCTTTCTGTAAAATATGATTACCAAATATAATATATACCACTCAACAAAAAATTCAATATTCTAAGGTGTGGAGAAAACACTTCACAAATAAATTTCAGTGAAACATGAACATCCTGGTTAAACTTTTAAATACATAAAGAGAACAAAGGGCAAAGTTGCTTTATGAGAAAGCTCGAACTATAACGAAGTGAGTTGTAATGAATTTTACAACAGCATTTTAACAAGAAATAAAAAAATTGCATTGGATTCTTTACTTTTCAGGCAGCAACTGAATCTATAGTTTAAATATTTGAATACACAGATATTTTAAACTGGATTATTTTGGCTTGTCTCTATTTCAGTTCAAAAGGAAGCAGAGGGCTGGGGATTTAGCTCAGCAGTTCTGCTGCCGCCTGCCCCGCAAGCGCAAGGTCCTGAGTTCGATCCCCGGTACCAAAAAAAAAAAAAGGAAGCAGAGATCAGGTCACTTATATTTCAACAAGTCATTCAGAGAAAGGCTCCAGCAGCGCGACACTTCAAAACTGTTTGGGATGACACCATCAGATACCAATTTTTCTACAAACTAGCCATGACAATACTCAAGACAGTATTAAACAATGTTTAAGAATCTCTCTAAGGCACTCACATTTTCCAAGCAAGGAATACTAAAGCATCAATCAATACTTATCAGGGAAGTCAGAGATAAGAATCAGATCAATTACAAAATGCCCACAGCATTGAAGGAGTCCTATATACAACCTAAATAAAACACTGTGTCCACCAATCAATATTTTTATCTATTTAAAAATGGTTTCTCAGAATTTATAGTAGATTACACATTTACATAAGTGATAGACATTTTCATTTTGGAAAGTTTTTAAATCCCAATGAAAGCAAAACAGGTGCAGCTTTTCACAAACCAAAGTATCATATATAAAACCAAACCGGACCAGTTTAATTCAATTTAAAGCATGTAACACAATAACATATGTAATTATTCCCAGTGGAAAGCTTGGTATTCTTGAGAATGACTTAGAATAAAATTCTGCTTTTTCTATTTTTCCTCTTACTTCACTCTACTATGAAAGGTCTTAACTTGTGACATCTATGCAGAAGTGATAGAGCAAAATTAACATAGGATAAGAGAAAACCACAAAATCACCATCACCCACCCCCTACTCCTCCCCACACACATCGATAATTTACAGCAAAACTTACCACAGTAAATCTAGAAAAGATCCACAATCATCCTAAAACCACATGGACTCTATCCTGTAGTTAGATACTGGGGGAGAAACCAAACCACACCAATTGCTTTTTAAAAATAACCACATACCAATCATTCCTCACAATCAGAAATGGAAAGTAAAGCTGGGCTTGTCTTATCTTGCTTTTGATATTCATAGTATTTGAAGATACTATCAAAAAAATTTATGAAAAAATGAGGATATGGAAAATCATCAAAGGCCCAGATGGGTAGGCAGAATGTGACTGTCTGAGAAAATGTGGTTTCTGAATATTGCTTCCATTTGGAGCTAAGTGACATGGCAGTCACTAACTTCAGGTGGTCCCTGAGCACCTGAAATGCAGGTGGTCCAAATGGAAGTGCTGAAAGAATAAAATGTGTTCCAGATTCTGAAGACTTAAACACAACTGCAAAATATTGCATTAATAATTTTATACTAATTCTATGTTTAAGCCATACTACTGTAGTTATTTGAGTTAAATACAATATATTTAAATTAATGGCACCTACTTCTTTTGATTTTTAAAGGTAGCTACTTTAAAAATTAAATCACATATATGGTTTGCATTTCTGTTTTGCATTCATTGTATTTCTATTGGACAGCTGTACTTAGAACACAATTGTAATAGTTTGTAGTAAACTTTGCAGGAAATTCTATTCTATTATTTGGCTCAGAACTTGTAAGAACTTTGCTACACAGAAGAAAACAGTTTTAAAGGCATATTTCTTACCAAAGAACATGCAGTTTTCTATAGTCTAATGAGAAGTAAAACTTGAGAAAGTTTGGAGCGTAAAGAGTGACAGACAGGGAAGATTTCAGAGGAAGAATTTGAAGCATGGGATAAAGTGATAGTATTTTTATTTTTTTTCTAAATCATAGATTCAGGATGATTCTGGAGAAAATTCCTGCTTCAGAAGGAAGCTCTCTTCCTCTCTGAGTAGCAGTATTAACTCAGTATTAACCCATGAAAACCAAAAGTAGAAGGCTAACATGAGCAATTATAATTCTTTAGTCTTATCTTCTTTGTCTCTGTGTCCTTCCCCGTCTCCTCCTCTTTATTTTCCCTTTTCTTCTCACGTTTGTCCTCAGTTCTTCATCTACTGACTTTTTGTACCTTCTCCAATAGACATCTCCCTCACCTTTCTTTGCTCCTCCTTTCTCTATTTTTCCTTTTATATCTATTTCTTTTTAAAATTTATATTAAATGCCCATGATGTGGACATATCTTAATAGAATGTAATTTCTTTCATCCTTTTCTTTAAGAAGACACAGAAAAAAATGAGAAAAAGATGTTCAAACACATGCAAGTACTCTTTACTTTTACCTTTCTTGGATTGATTTTGCTTTGTCCTTAAGCATTAGTGGCTTTGCTCTTTGGCCCTTCTGCAGCCTAGAGCAGCGTGGTCCAAAAAGAAGCCTTAATCAGAATCCCTGGGTGGTATCCTAGGCCCCACCGGATCCAAAGTCAGATTTTTTGAGGGGTGAGAATTACCAGTTTTAGGAAGGCAGGTTTGTGTCTTGTTGATATCTAATATATCAAAGAACCTACTGAAAGATGCATTTGGTTTTTTAACAAAAAGATTATGGGGAAAATCTCAAATTATTTGCTTTAGTTGCAACTTGAAAAGTTGAAAAAAGAACAGGCCTAAAACTATGACACATAACTTTTCAGAGTGGTGTTTGACAGACTCCCTTTGAAGCTGGAGAATGTTAATTGACATTATTATTATGGGTTTCTTGGAATGTATTTCAGAATAGCTTAGTAAAGACAGTTATTTCTGGACAAACAGCAATTCAACTCATATAAAGCAGTCAATACTACATACTGCAGTAAATAGTACATACTGCTATTATGTTCTATGTAGTGACATGCAGTTAACTCTAATGTTTGTTAACCAAAATACTTTTTAGTTAAGTAAAAATTATGAAAGATATAAAATCTAGGAAACCTAGTTCTACCTATTACTCTCTTTCTGATCACTGCCTATAAATATTTTGGGAGGATGAATTTTCAAAGCACTGCAATACTTGTAAGCCATTTATAGCTGCCTTTTAGGAATCAGTATTTTTAAATGGACCAAGACCCAGGCCTGTATCTGATTACAGTTGTATCCTGTTAAAACTGATATCATAAAAATCTGTGCTTTTGAAGTCTCAAGGCTTTGAATTCATAAGGCTTTGATATAATTTTACTATTATATAGATATAATGTTTATTATTATAAGGTCTCTAATGTGCAGGAAATTAAGCCAAGGAACAATTACTTCTTCAGTGCAATAGAAAATACTTCTATTCAGAAACCAATGAAATAATTTAAAAATTTATAAGAAGCTATCTAGAATAAATGTTCATATTATCGATAGCCAAATACATGTCAAAACATAAATATGCAAAGAGAATGAGAAAAAATTTCCAGTCGTACCTTATTGTGTGTCTGAGTCTGTCCAACCAGTATGAGGATGTTGGAGGAGATGATAGAAAGGCAGAAGTTAATCAGAATGATGGACCTCTCAGAGCGTATGTACCTGTCCAGAGAAAGAAAGAATGCCCAACTTCAAAATTCAACAGAAAGATGAAAAGTTATATAGAGTGCTATTGGTGGAATTCATCTGGGAAAAGCAGTAAAAGACAATCTTTAAAGAAATGCAAACATTAAAAAACTGTGTCTCATGAACATTTCTCTTAGAGACCTAATTTTGTAGTGCTCGGCATGTGCAAGAGTCTTTTACATCTATTGTTTTTCCTTAGACACTAGTGTGAAGAATGTGGCACTTCTGATATAGCCTAGGTTGCACATTTGTGATCATGACACACTCACTGTACCAGAAATATAAAATTCCTTGGAAATACATAAATGAGTAAAATTACTCTTATATATCTATATGTTTCTGTACACTATGCTTAGTATTACCATATATATCAACCAATAGAAACTGAGAATCAAAAGAACTTCCCATATATTCTGAAGTGTCCCTCTGCTAGAAAGATACCACTACTCGCATGAAACCATGAATATATTCAACCACTCTAGCATTTTCACAGTCAGGCTGTTACTTATAGATCTGAATAACTACCCCTTTGTCCAAGAAAGAAACGAAGAAGAAGAAGAAAAGAAAGAAAATAATTCTTTATATCTGAAAATGAATCCATTTCACAAATGGTAGTCTACTATTAGGGTAAAACATTACTTGGGGTATGTGATTGTTATGTGTACCAAGAATGTAAGCCACAGCAAAAATTGCTTCAAATCAAATGCTCTACCAGATGTTTACCCTGAAAAGGTAATAGCTATTTTGTTTTATAGTACCCTGTGGTAATTACTGACACTAACTAAAAGACAACCTTGTACTAGCTGTGTGTTTCAACCTGTTCACTTTGTATTATAACGGGGAATTGCATTCCACAGCAGGAGTGGGCTTTCTCGTTCAGTTCTGGACAGGGTGCCAAAGAGCTGGAACTACTCTTTGGGAGATAAAATCTATCAAAACTCTCTCTCCCATACCCTGTCTTTGGAAAATATTTAGGCAGAAACCCAAAATTTCATTACATATTTCAGAAATAAAAGTTAAAACAAAAAAAGTCACACCCAAGTACCAAAAGCAGGTTTTATGATATAACTTTCCTGTCTTCAGAGAGCAAAACTGTGTGGGACTAACATAGGTCAATTCTCAGCACAAAATGGCTTCAATTGTTGCTAAGCTTTGTCTGTGTAACACAAGTAGCTAAAAATACAACAAAGCACACACTAGTATGCTAAAGACATCATCATATATTAAGTTGTTTTTTTCTGGTGTGTGTGGGGGATGTAACAAAATGTTTAAGGGTTTGACAAAATTAACCCTTTATATGCTATTAATGACATTCATTCAGTACAGGCACACACATGACATTATTAAAATGTTTTCAATGATATTTTTGGTTTTAAAGATTAAAAAAAAAAATTAAGGCAATGAAAAATCCGGAACTGACCACTCCAGAGTCTAGATGTTTCCATTGTTTTCAATAGTGAGTCATGCTGTTGCCTTAAAAATTGCAGTGAAGCATCTCAATTTTTAGTACTTTCATACTACATTTCATGTTTTAAACTAAGTTTGTGGCTGCTTCATGTCAATCACCAATTAAAAGGACTCATTCAATTGCTCTTTGATGCAACAATGTAGCTTTAAAAACATACTTATACATGAAAAGAACATAACTCAGTATGTTAATTTTTCTTCATCGTTTTCTTTGGAGTTCTGGGGATTGAACTCAGGGCCTTGCACATCTAGGCAAGTGTTCTACCACTGAGCTACACTCTTAAACCTGTACTAAATTTTGGGGGAATATTTCTGAAAAACTACATGGAACACTCACAAATTTCAAAATATCAGATGAGGTATAACTAAATCATTAGAAAGTCCAAATGTCTAAACATTTTAATTAAGAATAAAAGGCAGAAGGATCCTTCTTACCATACAGTAATATTATAGGTTAAATTTGGTATCTATAAAATATTTACCATTCATTATGCTACAAGATCCACTTAGTAATTCATGAGTCTTTGTACTTCTTTCAAACAATAACTATTACTTCAGTTCATCTGTTAATGAACATTAAACACTTGGGAATCCAAATGTGTCATGTTTCTTCATATTCTATTTTATAATTCTGAAAGTTTTCATAGACACTTCAAACAATCTTTAAAAACTTGTAGTTAGTGATTTTGCTATATTTTCTGAATTAAAGAAAGTTTTATGGTGGACTAAGTAATCCAATATTTCTATGATTCAATTTAAATATACTTTTACTGACAATGCTTATACTTGTGTCAGCCATATGCATTGAAGTACAAAGAAAAAATGGAATTGGTGCACATACTGTTACCTGCTGAGAAACAGAATTTAGTTCTAGATATTTAGTAGGTATGAATTAGGATGCTACTGTGATTATCTAGTATTCTGTCCCTTACATGATGAATGAAGAGTCACTCAGGAAATTTGGAGAGAGACAGTTGTCGTCTTCCCAACATTTTTTCCACCTTACCCTTACAAGACAATGCCTGGTTGACACCGGGGACCCAGGATTCTGTTCTCTGAAATGCCACATTGAAACTAAGCCCTTATTTCATTTCCCAGAATTGGCCATACTTTATCAGACTCCCTCATTTTTTTGCATGTTTTCCTACTGGATAACTCCTTCATATGGATGCGGGACTTCTGTTATGAACTATGATAATGGACCAAAATGGGTGTGTATATTTTATTTTGGTATGAAGCACAAAAATTCTTGAAATTAATTCTTGTCCTCAAAAGACTAAGGCTCATGGAGAACAATAATTTTTTTTAAAAGATGTTAAATCAAATGGCCTTCACTCATTAAATTTAATTAATTTTTATTTTTCTATTGAGATTTTACATACCTTAAGTAAAAAATAAAGACTGGCAATTCTTTAAAGTAAGAACATCAACTTTTGTAGTTTTAATGTTGCAAATATTCAAGAAAAATAAATACTTATTTATCTGTATTTTTGACCATTTCTAATAATCAAAATGGATATAAAATAATGTAACAATTGACAGAGGTGGGCCAAATAGTTATATATTCACAGTCAATATATAGTAAACATAAAAAAATCTCTCAGGCTTACTTCTTACTAGTAGAATAAGAAATATTAGAGAAAATAATTAGAGAAATATTAACATTTCAGAAAATATCAAATAGATACAATTTCAAATATTGTAGAACAAAAATTTTCAAAGATTTCCCTTTGTTTATATATTTTATGACTTGTAACCAGTTTGTCAAAATCTGATTTATTATTCTCCACCAAGAGAGCTTTTCTAGAGCTTTGTGTCTTCCATCAGAGCATGATTATTTGAGAGAGCTTTATTCATTGTCTGGGACATTCTGGAAATGTGTGACAATCAAGAAAGTAAAATCATATTTCTATGAAAGGGAAATTAATTCCCTGTACCAGTTAAACTCTCAGGTTCAACTGCAACTGGTATAAATAGAAGCCACACCTCCACTGGAGTTGAGGTATAAGAACACCATGAGTAGAGGTAAGCAATAAAAGCGATCATCACTTGAACTGGGAAGAAGTACCTGTGTGTGTGTGTACGTGTGTGTGTGTGTATGCGTTTCACCACAAACAAATCCAGAAACAAAAATTAGGTAAATATGTATCATTGATTACATCTTAATCATAGCAATTAAAACTGTTGTAAAAATACTACTTTCAGCAAACTGAGAAGACAGGAGACATGCAATGGTTCTCAAATTCCCTGATTTAACTCTGAACAACTGAGCATTCCAAGCCTGTCCACTGATTACATACCTCCATAGTGCTGCATAGACAACTGCTAGGGTGATCAAGGCCAAGCAAGAAAGGCCACTGCCTACTATGAGGGTAACTGAAGGTGTGCCAGAGGATTCCATGATCTGTAAATCAAACAAAACAGACAAGAAAGTGAAAAAATGGTAAATGGACTAAAATACTTTAAGACTCAGCAAAACTCAGCTATCAAAGATAGTCTAAGTAGTTGTTATAGTTACCAGATAATTATCTATGGATCCACTCAGTTCACATATTCTCAACTTCTAAAATGACTAATTCCAGCTCACTCCTGTCTCACACTGTGAAGTAACAAAGTCCTTAGAGTTTTAAATGCTTGACTGTGGCACATTACCTACTTAGAGCTTTCTAAAATACAGACCTGAAACTGTAATTTGGTCAACTTTCACATGTTAAATTTTCTTTATTTGAAATCTGAAGCAGAAATCACTTTTTTTCAATTAACTACAGTTCAATCACTTCATAATATGATTCTTGGTGAAATTTACCCTGATATCTCTATTTATAAGTCACTATGTTACCCACATCTGGTATACAGATATAAAAAAATTTTCAAAGTTTCTGAGTTTTGAGAACTTTGTTCTAAGTTGAGTATTCTCACAGCAAATTTCAAATGGTTGGCCTCTAAAGATAAAGAAGAAAATAGAATGTCAAACTTAAGACTTTTTAAAGTATATTTGTGATTTTTATGAACAAAATGTGTGATGATATCAGTCTCCAATGATGGTATCAGTTTCTAAAACCATGACCTTGAAAAATAAGCCTTATATCTTTTAAAACATACATAAAGATTACATGCATTCCCTGATCTAGGAGGTTTCTTTCCTTAGACATGAATATGAAATTAACTAGTGAAATCTGTTTTTTTTCATAATTTTATATTGGAAGTTTGAAGAAATACATGTTAGTATTAAGTGTGTTCTAAAACTTTAAATATGCATCTCAAATAATATTAGGTATGTTTGTCATCAAAAGAAATACGAAGAGTTATACTTATTTAGGCCCAATTTAGGCAGAAAGTCATATTCATCTTAATGATCATTTTTCAATATTTCTATTTTTATCATTTTCTCAAAATACACTTCATGAGAATATTATTTTTTTAGACAGCTGTCTTATACAGCTGTCTTTTTCAGAAACTACTTTTGTAAAACCAATATACTTTTAAGGAACAATTTCAGACATCCATGCTTCCATATAAACTTCATTATTTGGAGATATATCTATATATATAGATATATCTCCAAGGACACCCTCAGAAAATCTGTAGTGAAAATACCCAATGCAGATATGCAATGTGTTTGGTCATAGTGTCTGGAGTCTCCATTCTATTACTAACAGTATGTTCACAGATTCCTCCAAAAGAGCTTTCCAGTTTTAAAATAAAGGTACATTTGGCAATTATTTTTTTTGAAAGTTTGCAGCATATTAGTAATACGATAGGAGTGCATCCTCCAAACTGTACTGCAGAAAATTCAAGTTAGAAGACATAAAATTGAGTAGAATTTAGTTACAGCACACCAGCTAGAATTCATTTTCCCCTGCTACTGTAGCTAAGGAGCAGACGAACCCAATTTTGCCACCCTGCAATCTTTCCCATTTCCCCATTTAAAATGCAGTTCCCTGGAGAAATACTCCACAATGTCCCTGCCTTTGCGTTACAGCCGTGTTTTCCCTTTGTTACTTACTATTTCTCTAGGTTGCTGAGCCAAAATGGCGAAGGTAGAGAGACGATCACATAAGCACTTCGTATGGGATGCATCGGTTAGCACAGTTTTACATCCCTGGGTGGACCACGTTCCCAAAGACTCGTTCCTGCAAAGGAGGTGGGGGTGAGATCGGGATAAATACTCCTGACAGCCAAATCCGTGCAGAAGAAAATGCAGTTTAATTGAGGGAATCGTCTACTGTAATTCCCGTACAGGAAAAAAAAAATCTACTTGTTGTTGAAGAGGGCGTAATTTAGATGCATCTCCGGTAACGCAAAGCGAGAAGGAAAAAAGCGAGCCGGCGGTGCAGTGTGCGGAGCGCTGTCCAGGGCCGGGGTGCTGAAGGCAGGGCCAGCTGTGTGCAGCCCACTGCCAGCAACCGCGGCGGCGCGAGCACCGCTAGAGCTTTGGCACCCGCTTCCTATGCTCATCGGATTGCTTCAAACACTGGGTGGAAAGGAGCTTTTCATATTTCCACACCAGCTCTGCTTCCCGGCCCGGCATTTGGACCGCGAATGCTGGCTTTACACATGCGGATTTCTCTAAAAAGCCTGCCTAAAAGGTTGCATAGCTTGGATTGGGTGGTAGGATCTTCTCCGCTGCTGGTTAGGGATTTTTCCTCCCTTCAGAATTAGCTGCTGTGAAAATTTCACCCTGGAAACGGGAAGCAGAAGCAGCGGCATCAGCTGGTTCCGACTCTCACTGCCTTCGCCTGGTATCCAGGGGAGGGGAGGGTTTCAGATAGCAGCTTCCCACTCCACACTTCACTCAGCCCAGTGCTCCTCAGAAGCCCTTGACATTTCTTCCCCTCCCGCCTCTTTGCCCCGGGCCAGAAGCATTAAGCTAAACCCAAGTCCGCTAAAACATTTAGAAGAATAAATCCACCCCAAAGTCCAAGAAGAGGGGGAAAGACAGCCTGATTTAATTTTCTCTTTGGTAGAGCCATTCAAAATGCTAAAGCATATGGTTTATTTCCCACCCCAGCAGAACAATAAAAATGGTATCTACCTACGTCTTCCCAGTGGGGGGTGGGTGGGTGAGAACCCTTCCTCCCCCAGCTGAACTACTCTACAGAAAGGGCGAAAAAGAAGAAAAAAGGCTACAGAGCTCCACCAATCAACTCTGTCATCATTACACGTGTTCCGTGTTGAATGCACCAGTTGTCACCTCCCCTCCCCCAGGCACGGAAACCTTCAGCCTGCAAACCTGTACGTGTGCGTGTGCTTACATTTTAAGCCAACTTACTATTTGTGTTAAAAATGACTCTAGAACTCAAAGAGAAAGCCACATGGCTTGGTGTTAATTTTGATAAAATACTTTAGGTTTTCTTCTACATCTTTGAATCCCTAAAGCTTGGGGTAAATGTGCATGGATTCTATATCCAAGAGATTAAAGGAGAGGTTTCTCTGTGACAGGTGGATTTCCAATTTGAGTTTCAGAATATAATCCACACTACCTCTTCTTGGTAATTATAAGCAATACCTTTTTTAATATTCATGCTTTGATGTCATTAAAATTCATGACTCAATACATTCTTAATTACAATTTCTTTTAAGAAGACATATACTATATTTGGGAAGAGTCAGATGAAAATTATACCCAACTTTTCCCAAATACTTCTCAGTATTAGTCATTTCCAAATTTTGTTGTCTATATTCTCTCCCATGACATCATGCAATAATGCCAAATTTAAGAAAAACACTATCAGTATACCTTCAACTGCAACAGTATTAAACTCCAATTCTGCCTAACTGTAGCAGCATATGAGTTTATTTCATTAGCTGCTTGTCTCTTACTTTTTATGACAGAGTTAAGGCCAAACGATAAACATTTATCTCAGCTGATCAAAATTTAAGGAAGGTGGATGATACTAAGAGAATCGGACAGCTTTTACACATATCTACATTATTCATCCCAGATGGCAGTTTTACTTTAATGCAATATTTTTACTTTTGAGATGAAGTCCAATACTTATCCTTTTCACATTATAGGGTTATGCCCAATATCTTAAAGAAACACTTTATTGTAAATATGAATTTATAGCCAGGCATGTGGCGCATGGCTGCAATCCTAGGATTCTGGGAGACTGAGGCAGGAGGATCAAAAGTTTGAGCCCATTCTATGCAACTTAGTGGCATTGGTGAGATATAGCTCAGTGTTAAGGTCCTAGATTCAATCCTCAGTATGAAAAAAAGGACTCTATATGAAACAAAATTGTATATTTACATCCATGTAATGAGAGTTGATTGCTCAAGATATTAGCATCAGTAAACTTTGTCTGTCAGATATAAAGACTATGTTCAATATAGTGTTTCTAGACTCTGAAAATCATTTAAATTTTAGATATAGCATGTTTAGGAAAGTGGGTCAATTTGGTTTAATCTGTACAGTAATTGCATTTTTGAGCTGGCCCAGTCCCGAGCAAAACTGGGAAGTCAGTAACTCTGGTCTCTATGTTTCAGCCTTTGCTCTTCCCTGCCCCCACCCCATCCTAGAACAGGAAATGCTTCCTTTTCCTGTGAACCTTCCTGAGGCTACCACATCTCTGTATAATTTAACATGTAACTCCTAGTTTAAAAGAAGGCCTATAGCACGAGATAATGCATCCCATAGAAGGTCAGAATCTGTAAAAGTTGAGTAAGAGAAAACATCTTGAAAAGTAAGAGGGATAACTAGCAAGCTCTACATTTGGTCATTCTTAACAGCTGAGTAATAAAAGGTGTGACACCATTCTGATTATAAAGTGTATATTGTTTCATAAAAGCTCTTGATATTTGAAAATTACATAAAGCTCTTATAAACTAGTTTTGCCATCAGTGGTATACACATGACTATTACTACAACTCCTACACTACATGTTACTTGTATCATCAAACTTTTTGTAGCTTATTCCCACTGTAGAAAATTCTTTGAAAGCATGGCATATGTGTCTGATTAATTTCAAGGAGATCTCATGAGGAAAACTGATATGCCATAGAGCTAATATGTAGCAAGGCAGCTTCCCTATTGTGCAGAAAGCAAGGTTTTATAGACATGGACTATGAAGGGCTCACATTATCCTTCCCAAGTAACAGTCTTTGCATGTTGTATCTGTGAATTATTCTTAGTTGTTAAGTCTGGGCTGTCATTCCTAAGACAAACAGATACAGTGAAATAAGTATAAAAATTAACAATATGATAATAATAGACTGATGATATCAAAAGCAGACACAGATTGTTGATGCAGACATATACATTATGCTGGAAATCATATATTTCCTTTTATAGTGTCTTTTCTGTACAGTGTGTATTTTTTCAAATAGATTTGAAACACAGTTTTGCCTGAAGAAATTCCATACAAGCAGCTAAACCTACATTCACCAAAGTTAGCTGGGAGCTGTCATCCACACATCTTCTCCCTCTTTCTATTATTAGGCTGGCTAAAAGAAGGAAAGAGTCTTCTGTACCAAGTATTTTAAAATGTGTATCACCAACACAGCCTTCTGTGAAAACATGGCTATAAAACCCATTGCTTTCCAGCTTAATATTTATTTGAGGACTTTTACCAATTTTCTAAGAGTCTACATGGTTTCTTTTTGGATTTGAGCATTTGGTCAAGTTTTTTTATCTCATATAGCTTTAAAAATAACATTCATCTATATTCTCTAGTGTTTAAAATTAAAAGAAAAATACAATTAAAGAGAACACTGTCTGCTTACTCTAATAAAAAGTTGTTTAATGAATAATTCATGACAAAATTTACACTGACATATTTCAAGAATGTTTCAATAAATCTTTTGAAACATCAATACTACTGCATAGTCCACTTTAACCATTCTTTGACGAGACCGTCCATTTTACTTCATACCAAATGAGTTTGTAAGTTGTTATAAATAATTTATACATTTTAGGAAGTTTATTAACTCTCACTAATATTAAAAGTACATTTATTCAAAACAAAATAGCTACAGCAGCAATTTTTAAAAGAATTTTATATGCAATATATATGTACACATTGCACATGTATCAAAGGAAGTTGCTTTCCAATCTTGATATTTTCTAAGAATTAAGTGAATCTATGTTATTTTAAAATCACATATTACATCACAATAATGATATATACTTGGTGTTTTGTATAAATTATTTTGGTAATAATTGGAAGATTTTACAAGTACAGGTAAAAAAATGTTCCACATTTTTAGTAGAAACAGTCTTTGAGATATTTACTTAGATTTTAGGACATTGCAAATGCTGAGAACAGTATCTTTAGCAACTGTTACTATGTCAAAACATGATGAATTATAAAATTAGAAAGTTTTGCCAGAAGTAACCTTGGTGATCTTTGAGAGTATTGGTTTTCAGCCCTAGCTTACATTAAACAACACTGGGAGAGCTTTAAAAATTAAACCCTGGGGTGGGTCTTGAGCATGATCACTTTTGAAAAAAAATGCTCTGGTGATGATTCAAGTGTGCAAGCAGAACAACTGGTCTACCCTGGACACTATTTTACAGACAAGGAAAGTAAGGTGCTGTGAATGTAAGAAGCTTGTTGTAGGTCAGAGTTAGAAGCAAACCTGGGGTTCTTATTTCCAGAATAGAGATTTTTAAGGGTAAGTTTTCACTGTAATGTGTTTTAAAACAGAACATAATGAACTTGTCCTATGAAGTTATAAGAAGATTACATAAAAAATATACATATATATATGAGAGGGAGGGGGGGAGGGAGGAGGGAGAAAGAGTGAGGGAGAGGGAGACAGAAGAGGAGGGAGGGAGAGAGAGGGAGGGAGAGGAGGGAGAGGGAGAGGGAGAGGGAGAGGGAGAGGGAGAGGGAGAGAGAATGCATACTTCATTTATCTCGAAATTTAGAAGCAGGTACTTTCCCAGTACCAGGAAGAATCCCGTCATCCCAGATCTTTGGTCTGGAATCAAAGCAGCCCCTTCGTAACAGAACATCAGATTTCTAATTTGTTGTCTAGGAAGTATCTTGTTTCAGGAATGCTCTACACTTAGATCTTACTCACACTTCTCTGTGCCTTCTAATGTTTTCCATCCAAATCCATAGTATTAGTTGATAAGTTCATCTTGCTTTCATTTATAAAATTAACACTTTCCATGTCTTGAGAACTGTATCCTGTTGATTTGGAATCACTGACATATTCTTTTCACTCATCATTTATCACTAAGTAGGGACTTTATGGTGAATGTTCAGCTAAACAGGCTTTATTTCCCCTTTCAAGAGGTGACTTTTAACCCAGTAGATTGTACTAGTTCTAATACATTTGCTGTGCATATAGCAGATGTATAACCTGAAGAGTATCAATGAATCTAATAGGTACATCTATTTGCTTTTAATCTTCAAACATCACTTGATGATAAACTGAGAGATTCAGCATCCTTTGGTAATTATGTTCTATCCAGCAGTGAAGCTCATCTTGACTAACCAGTCAAAACATATTTAGTGAGCATTTTTCAAATGTCAGTTGAGGTAGAACACAAATTTTAAAAATGTGATTTGTGTTTTAGAAAAAAGTGAAAATCTGGTTGAGATGAGTATACACAAACCCAAGAATATGTTTTTGCCTTATTAATTCTACAAATTATTCCAGAAGATGCTATCAATTAGATGCTGCTTTTCTAAGCCACCACCATCTTTCGCCTGAATCAGTCTCTGTACTGCGCATCCTTTATTTTCTATCTTGCTTCCTACTCTCAAGTCCAATTACAATAAACAAGCCAGAGAGATCCTATCGACAAACATGGCAAATCATATAACTGCTAAAATTTCTGTCAATTCTTCTTATAGTCTAACTCAGAGTAAAAGATGAAGCCCTTATAATGGGCCCTCATTTTCTCTCTCTATTCATCTATTCCACACTTGCTTTTGCCCACCACTTCTAGCCACCATGAGCACCCTGTTGGTCCAGCATGGCACTTTGTGCTGCTATTCCCTTGGCCTGACATATGCTCTTCAAAGATATTCACCTTGCTTGTTCCCCCACATCAAGTGAAAAGTGCAGTAGAAGCAGTGTATGGCTCAGGAGTCTCGGCCTCAGTAGGTCTAATGGCTTCCACTCTGAAATGGTGCTGTTAGGTGAGGAAGCCCAGCCTGGCCTCAGTGAAGATGAGGAAGAGCTCTAACTGCAGGACATGTGAGTGAAGCTGTGAGTCTAGCCCCAGGATGAACTGCCAGATGTCTACTGGCATGATTTTTCCAACAACTCAGATTGTCATTAGAAGTTTTTTGGTTTTTGTTTTTGTACCCGGGATCGAACTCAGGACCTTGCACTTATGAGACAGGTGGAGGAAACAGTGTACTAAATTCCCAGCTATAATACAATAGTTTAACATTAAGATATGCTCACTACTTTTTAGACCAAATGCTATTGTGCACTTAATAAACTACAGTGTGATATAAATTAACTTTTACATATACTGGGAATCCAAAAGCTTTTTGTGACTCGCCTTATTGCAATGATACCTTTACTTCAATGATATAGAAGCAAACCTTGATATCTCCAAGGTAGATTTGTATACATTTTTAAAATTCATTTTTTGCCTGTCTTTATTTACCAGAAAGTATTATAAGGGTAGGGATATTGTTATGTCCACTTCAGTGTTCCCTGAATCTAAAACGGTCTTTGACACACACAGTTTGTACTTCATAAAAATTTCTTTAGTGAATACCTGGTCTGCATTTTGATCTGATGTACTTTGGCTTTCCTACTTCATTGATTCATTGATTTACTCAACATATTTGCATTCACCACTCACTGTTACACAGGCACTGTGTTAGGTTATTCTTTGGATGCACTGATTTTTTTTTTTTTTTTTGGTACCGGGGATTGAACTCAGGACCTTGAGCTTGTGAGGCAGGCGCCAGAACCACTGAGCTAAATCCCCAGCCCCATGGATGCACTGATTTTCATTGTGCCTTTTGGAGTTTGGGAGCTTCAATGCCAATTCTCTCTCAGGTGGAGTGTCACTGCTTTTTTTGTCATAAAACAGACATTAAAACCAAAAATATGTCACTCCCGAGGTCACTGAATATCATTTACAAGAATGGTAGCACTTATTTTATTGCTATTAACATCTTTTTTTTTTAATTAGAAATAATGAGAGTAGAAAGGAATATGGGAAGGAATAACATTAAGAAGCCACTCTACTAGGTTATAAATATGTATAAGTATCTTCATGATGATTTATTAATAATTAAAGGTTAAAATATGCTAGCTGCCATTATTAATTACTCAATAGGCAAATAATAATAATCACACTAATGAAAATAACTGCTAACATTTATTGAGTGTCTACTCAGTGTTAGGTGCTATTGTAGACACTTACACAGATTTTTGAGAAATCATTAAACTGAGTCTGGCATGGGAGGGCACACCTGTAAGCCCAGTGCACTGGGAGGCTGAGGTAGGAGGGTCGCTTGAGCCCACAAGTTCAAGACCTGTCTCAGTAACTGGGCAAGACTCCTCTTCCAGAAAATGTACATCCTGAAAGTAAGTATCAAGGTAGATATGTTGTTGTTTTCTCCATAGGAAAACTGAGACAAATGGGCTCCTTCCTCCATCTAGGGTCACAAGGGCCCAAGAGGTAAAGAGCCAGAGGTTGGAAGCGGCCTGGGTAACTCAGTCCATGTAATATGCCCATGACAGCCCTGTGCTGCTTGTCTTTTGTATTATTATTTTGTGTTGAAAAGAAGTAACAGAGCCAGGAGATTGTGATATGCTGTACCAGGAACTGAAGCCAGGTTTTATACCCCAGAGCAGATTCCCTCATCTTTCCTCTCAACATGGGCAGACACAGTAGGGGGCACAGCCAAAGTTAGGTACATACAGAGAGGACACTCTGAAAGAGCAAGGGGTAGTAAGAATTAAAATTTTACCCAAAATATATGGGAACATTTCATGAACAAGTGGTAAAAGTGAATAAAAGATGTAGCTGGAGAATTGTCCTTGTGGACATGGAGGAGGCCACTGAGAGCTTTTAAGAGAACAATTTTTGCTGAAGGGTCAGAGAGAAATTAGGTTGCTGGCAGTTAAAAAAGGAATCCCATGATATCAAAGTGTTCAGCAACAAAAGGAAAAAGGCTGTGTGTAAGTCAGGTATCACAGAAAATTAAATTTTTGCCAAGTATGCTTTTACTTAGAGGTGGGAGTTAATCTCCTCAGAAGTATAATACTGACCTAAACACTCACCGAAAGATCATGATAGGATGCAGCACGGATAAGACAGAAGTTCCACAATATGGTTTAGAATAATGATGAGGCTGTTAATACGAAAAATAAAGAGAGAGGAAAACTATCTTTCACTGAAATGGCAAGGGGGAACACCGTTACTGCTTTCTATATGATGAAAGCAAGTCGAAGAGCAAAGTTTCATTCATTTATATCACTCTAAGACTTTTTCCTCAGAAATTTATAAGAAAATTGTTTAGACCATTATCAAAAGAAGAATCTGATATGGAGAGAGAAAGGGGGGGGGAAGGAGGGAGGGAGAGATTGAGAGAGGGAGGATTGGGAGATATGGAAAAAAAACTTTGAATGGAATTGAAAATCTTAAGTACTATGTACTCCATTTAATTGAATTACATAGACGTCTAATAATACAACAAAATATATTTCAGTTCTTACATAAGTAGATCTAGAAAGATTTTCAACATTGTTCTTGGGTATAGCAGGTCCTAATTTTTTTCTATCATTTATTTTTAAGGCTTTAAAATGACCTGGGCATTGTGTGTTGGTTATTCTCAAAACCACAAAAAATTCATTCAATTTGGATATTTTTCTCCTCCAAAAAAATGTTTATCTGGGCTAGTAACCAATTTTTAGCCTGAAATAATTTGCAACAGCTGAGATGCACAACCCTGAAAAAGCAGAATTATTTAAATAAAATACAGCAACCTTAAACATATGTTACTTTCCACACTACTTTTTCAACAGTCTGGACACAAAACCAGTGCTGGGATATGAGGAGACCATTGTAAAACTTACAGTAAAGCATATCCAAGATTTCACTAATTTACTATCAACTCACTCATGTCCTGATTCTAATGGCTTTTGCGTCACAAATCTGTTGCAGAAGATAATCCCAAATGTGACACACAGAGAAATATGCATAGAAAAAAAGACTGGAAATATATTAGAAAAATAATCAACAGTTGTCTCAAAGTGTTGAGTTATGGGCACTATATTTTTTGTTCCTTTATAGTTTTCATGCTTTTCCATTTATTCCTGATAACTCTATGAACCAGAATTTTTTTTGAGATTGCAAAAAAGTTATAAATAATATCAAACTAATGTATCAGAATATTAATTAAAGATATATCTTAAAAGAAAATTATGTAAATCTTTCAAAACATACCTGTCCTTACATATTATTTAGGAAAATGAGAGTTTCAATTTTAAATAGATTCTCAAGGTCTTTTATTTTTCATTTTCACGTCACTGAAACATTGTTTCTCATATTACAGCAGCCTCATGGTACACCAAGTTAAATTAGCACTGGTTAATGGTTAAATTAACAATGATTTGATTCACAGAGTGATATTAAATTTATAATCTTCCATTAGTTGCTGAGGAGGTAAAATCTTACATAATCTTTTGCTAATGTTACAGAAATAATCTCTCCCAATTTATGGTGGTAAGGGAAAATTTACAATTTGACATTAAAACATTAACTTACAATAGATATCTTTAAGACATAACCATTATTTTGTAAAAGCCCCAGTGAAAAGGCAACTTACAAAACAGTATATAGCACTAGGCATGCAAGTGAACATTGACTATTTCTCCTGAAAATTTATGCGAAGTATCTCAGGGGGAAATTAATAGTCATGGGTTCCTCCATAATTTCTAATACCTCTAAGTCAAATCATTATGCTGTTAAGCATTACTTACCAAAAATGTTTCAAAAGATTTTAATAATATCGTAAAAGGTACATGTATGATATAAAAGGTATAGGCTATTCTTCTGTAGGCTAAACCGTAGGAACAAAAAATTTCATGAGCAAAATTACTCAGTAAGCTTTCTAGGCTGCTCTTTGTAGTTTGTACATCTCCCCCCATTCCTTTTGAGATTATAGTTGTGGCATGGATTGATGAGAAACTGATCTAGGCAATGCTTCTGTTAGGGGTCATGTGTCGGCTGCTCCTCAAGTTAAAAATTTCAGCACATATCCCAAATTGTAGTGTTACCTCAAACTGGAAAAACAGTTCTCAATACTTTAGTGTTAAAACAATAAATTAAATCAACAATTAAGGATTTCAGCATAATTCACTGAAAATTAAGACACATTAGTTCTAATGAGGGTACAGATATCTGATTTGATATCAGAACAAATTTCAAGAAATAGAAAATTTAAATATTGATTTAATCATACTTCAAAAATATGATTTGGGCCAGGGATTTAGCTCAATGGTGCCACTGTCTGCCTCACAAGCATAAGGTCCTGAGTTCGATCCCCAGTACCAAAAGAAAAATATGATTCATCATTGCCTACAAAGCAAATACAAAACTCAAAGTTCATTGGACATTTATTTAGTTTAAAATTACTATTTGGGTTAAATAATACTTTTAGAATTCTGAAAAAGGGAGTTATTTCGAGTGTTAGAGGAACATTTTTATGCTCACTCTGTGTATCATGTTCAACTTGGGAACCTGGATATTAGTAGAAAGGAAACGGAGTTGTTTGGAGCAGTTGAATGAAGTATTACTATCTGCAAGCTCACAAAAATAGTATGAAAAACTGGATTCAATTAAAATACAAGCTAAGAAACTAATCTGTCATCTCAATCCAAGTGTTTCATAATCATATATTTATTCAACTAATACATTATTTTAGTACCAGTTCTATATCTCTCATTTGCAACTATGGAAGTCGTCAAAAAGGAATCAATATCTCAGCATTGCAGTGTTCAAAGTGAAAAAGCTCACTCAATAAAAGCCAGGTTGCAAATACTTTGGATCTGCTCAATGATAGAAACAAAGTTCAAGCACTGGATCAAGATTTATAATGATGCCTTCAGTAAATATTACATAAAATTTTCATCTATTTTTTCCCCCTTCTCACTGAAATTACTATTTAGATTTGTTTGTGATTACCTCAGAAGATCTTGTGAGTTTGTGTTCCTCTTATGCCACAGATGGATTCTTTAGGAGAACAAGTATCTTTGTCCTGGATAGAGCTTTTTATTTTTAAAATCTCAGCTGTGACCATAGCAAACTTGGTTTCTACTTCCATCTGCACCACCAAGAGAACATCAGACCTAGCTGGGAGGGGTCTCCAGTCAGAAAATCAGATGCTTGGATATCCTACCTGACTTATAGTTTCATAAAACTCAAGATAACGGATATCCTTGCCAGTTATTTATTTAGAGGCTCTATGAGGCAGATGTTATTAATGACAATAACAACACATTTTTCTACAAGTTAAAACTTCTACCTACGTAAATGCAATATATTATCATAATAATCATGTATACCATTTTATTGATAAGAGGGCCATATCAAAGGGCTTAAGTCACATGAACAAATTAGCTCTCAAAATCCTCTGTCTTATGGTAGCACCATAACATTTCCAGGTTTGGGAGACCACTAGAGTCCACATCTGAAACACTCAAATTCAAAAGAAACAAAGTAATTAATGTCCTCCATGATGAAGAAAATGATGGTGTAAATTTATTTTAACTACGCATTTTTTAAAAAAATCACTATAAAGACTTCAGGAAGTGGAAGCAGAATCTTGGAGTAGTAAATCTCTTTGGGATCACAAAGATACACAGTGAACAGCTAAAACTTTTTTTTTCAAGTCATGAATGCCCAGAAAATAATAAAAGAGAACTTATATAGTATACAGAAAAGAATCCATGTCATATCCTGGCATCCAATGTAAAGTGTATGATCTTTCTACAATCTATCATTACCAATAAATTATCAATGTGACCCCTTCATTCAAGGTTTGGATATCATGAGTTTTTAAAATAATGACCTACGAAATGACATTTTATAAAAGCAGTACTTCTGGTTTGGGGAGACTTGAAGGTCTCTTTTGTTGGGAGTTACCCACTCCTGACCAAATAATTGGATGCTAAGTAAGTGATGGCAGAGTAGCTGCTTCTGTGAATACGACTTGACTAGAAACCATTGTTCTCAGATGGTGGAACAACCCCCACCACCCATCTGGGCAATGGTCATTGGCCACACAATAACATTTTGACTACCTGGCAATGTGACCAGAAAGTAGCAGTGGAAAAGCACTGAAATCCTTGCTCAATTCCTCTGTTATCGTACATGCAGATAAGATTACAAGAAGCCAGAATGACTTTAAATGAATGACGTAGCATAATTTCAATGCAAGCTGATTTATAAATTCTGATACAAAAATGGAAAAGAGCAGTATTCTTTTATGAAGCTATGGAAAGGTAAATTAAGGGTTTTAAACATCAACTTAGATACCTTACAATACTGACCTTTATAATTTAAAGAATACAGAATTTTGCTTTAGCCTCATAAATTTAAAATTTGTAGAAGGCATTTTATTATCTCTTTTGTGCTAGGCACAGTATTAAGGGTTGAGATTTCAAAGACTAAAAAATAAACCTAAGTTTTGCACACAAATGTAGCATGGACTCAAATACCATATATAGCTTGTCCACTTCCAATGCCTATTAAGCAAATCTCAAAGTCTATAATCCAATTAGAAATTGCAGGAGGGTAAATGGTGCTCTGATGACTAAGGGAGAGAAGTACCTAAGTGCATCTCTCAAAAAGCTTGGAGAAACACACACTGCTATGTAAATAAAAGTGCACTGTATGTTTCTACCATGCTGCTTCTTCTCTGGTACTACTGCTTCCTAATAGGTTAATAAGGCAAGCAATGAAAATTCTTGGTTGAAGGACAGCGCTGAACCCTCAATGGCGTAATTAACATTTTAATGAGCAGTCAAGGCCTTCATGTTTTGGCTCTTAACCATGTGTCTCCAGAGTGGGTCTCAATCTGTTGAGCTCAGAAAAAGAGGCGATTCCTTCTTAGAGAGATTTTTAACAACAGGAGGTAACACAGGGCAGTTTCAGTGTCTTCCTGCTCTCTTTGTTAACAAAGCTATGCTTGGATGTGTCATGTCAGAGTCCAACTGTAGTTTTTAGCTCTGGTTTCTTTCTTTAGCATGCACAAAAACTGCACCCGCAGCACTCACAATCCAGGAGTGGCTCATTTTCAGTAAGTGACCAAGTAATTGAAAGTTGTCCTTGTCTGCAAGGTGCAGTGGGCCAACTGCTACTTAGGGACACAACAGTTTGCAGAGGAAGCACTGGATAATGCTGATAATTTAATGATTTGAAATATAACTTTGTCTAAGACCTCAAAGGTGCTAAACTTCTTCACAGGAGACAAATTTGAAGGTCATTAAAAAGCTATTTGTTATGAAGTTTCAGAAAGCAAAGTACCTAAAAAATGTTCTAATGGATAGAAAGCCACTTTTATTCCCAGATAAAAAATGTCTTGAAAATATTAAAAACCAATCTCCTTATTTTCATTACTAAGCAAAAAAACTGTCATGAGAAAAATTCCTGTGGGAAAGTTTCAAGCAACTTAAAATTGAGGCTTATAATGAAAAAGCCTTCTCTGTCATAATTAATATAGCACCACTAATATAAAACCAGGGCTGCTTCTATCTTCATATCTCATTCAGATTGCTGCTACAATGTACACTGCCTGTGTAGTACAATATATTTTAAATTGCTATTAGGTAAACAGTGCAGAATCTCAGGCAATTTTGACATCATTCTTGGTGACAAGAAAGTATAGTTCAAGTTTGCTCTAAAGAAGATGTGAACATTAACAACACACAGGTACGGAAGTAGCTCAACCACTACTTTAAATTTTGCTTACTGATTCAGTCATAAAACCAGGGGCACCAGGCACAGTTACCTATCGGTAGATAACCTTTTACAAAGCTGGAAATGCTAGTGGTGAGCACTGTGTCCTTCAGGTCTGCTTTTCTCACATGTAGAGAGTTTTTAGAATGAATGCATGGGAATAATAATATTTAGTTGACCCATTTTGTGAGGAATAGTAGTTTCCTGCTATCTATCACTAGCGTATATAGTTCATGTGGAGAGTTCCAAACTTCCTAAGGATAGTCAGATAATACAAACAACATAATATACAGTATTAAACGTTGTTCTACCATATGAACAATCACATTTTTGTAGCTAACTTTCTTTGATACACAAAAAATTCCATGAAGTCAGAAATTTTCCTATGGAAAATCAGAGGACAGTGTAATGGCTATTTATTCTCAGAGTGGCACATAAAATTTATTTTGCTAATGGCAAATTTCCAACTCTACAATCGCAATACAAAGTAACAAATTATCTATGTTCAAACTTCTCTAAATTGGGCCACTAACTAGATTTTCAGTGTCACAGAGTTTAACTTTGGCCATCCTCTGGGACACCTGGGGCAGTAAGTTTGAATTGCTAAGCACTTCTGTATCCTTTGACACAGGAGAGAAGCGCTGACAGAAACCCATGGGGCCTCCACATGACAGCGATTCCATCCTATGAACTAAATGTAGCTTCAGAAAAATATATAAAAACTCAAAAGATGAGTAGAAAATCTACACTGAGTGTCCCCTCAAATTCTCACTGTCTCCAATTTCTAATGACCGTGACTTCCCTTTGAGAGTTATCTTTACATAAGTAGGCTCCTTTTGCAACAAGACTTGGAGAACAAAGAAAGCCTCCTATAGAAACAGGTTATCTAAGAAAAGTCAAGCACAAAAGAATAAGAACAGGAGGAAAAACTTGCTTTTTGAGGCCCCTGTCTAATATTTCAATGGTTCAGTATGATTTCTTTTAATTTGGGAATACAGACACCCTTAATTTATTTATTCATGTCCCTGCAAATTATATTTTCTTTCTTATCTTACCTGAGAAGATAGGAAAGACTTATTTACAGTTACTCAAATCTCTTCTTTTCTTCTTCCTCTTTCTAGAGAGACAAAGTATAGGCTAAAGAGATTCCTTTTTTTATAGCTATCCTAGGATGTAATCTGCAGCTTATATAAGATTCCAATGTGAACCAGACATTAAAGAGGGAAATAGTTTACTAACGGACTCAAAGCCTGGACTGTTATTTAAAATATGAGTAGTTCTTTGTACTGGGGTCAGTCCTGACATTAATGGGTTCTACATATTCAACTATATGTATTTATGGACACTTTGGATGAAAGGCCCCACACTAACATAACAATGACTGCTCTTTTTGCAATGTGAAGTGTGAAAGGTCTAGATCTTTTTTCAGATGTAGCTAAGATTTTTAAATGTTTACCCAAAGACATTAATGATACACGCAGAAAGAAGTATTCATTCCAGACCTTGGATATTACAAAGTCTTGCATCTCTATACAAGAATGAGTCGCCCATCCCATAACTCAGGAGACTTAAAGAGGAGGAAAAAAAAGTTCTAAGTCAGCCTGGACAATTTAGTGAGACTGTCTCAGAATAAAAAGATGAAAAGGGGTAGGGATACAGCTCAGTTTTCAGGCCCTGCGTTCCCACTCCACATTTCCTATATCAGGTCCATTTCACTTTTTAAAAGCCAAATGCCAGTCTAAAAGGGTAAAATGGGAACAGGCCATAGTCACATTAAGATTTTACTCTGCCCACTAACACCTTTCTCTCAGATACACCTTAGGAAGGACTCAAGGACAGAGAGCTCGTCCACCTGCCAGCCAAGGCATCTGCAAAGAGAAGCAAATCGCAACTTTTAATCAATCATCTAGCAGTACAAAGGGGAGAGCGCATGAACATCAAATCTTCCCTCTCCCTCCGCACCTTTCAGGCAAACCAAGTCCCTGCTGGCCAGAGGCAAGCTGTGCCTCAGCCCAGGGGACACTGGCAGCACCCCGCTTCCTCCCTCACAGCCGGCCACACAGCTCTGCATTCCTGCCCCGTCACACAGCTTCCTCACCAACCACACTACTGAACTACAGATAATTTATGGCTGCAACACTCAGGGATAAAGGACAGAAAAGCAGATGCTCAAGAGTTTTTCCAGTATTATTCTGCGTGCTGCCTCTCTCTACATGAATCTCTGCTCTCCCGCTCTCTTGCCCCCACAGGCAGTTCTAATTATAATCACAGTGCAGATGTCTCTGAGACTTGGGGTTACAAGACCAGTCAGTCTCCAACCTCACCCTCAGTACATGTGCGAAGAGATCCCCTCACTTCTGCTCACTGCTCCCAGAGCTCCAGCTGGGTGTCTGGGGGACCGGGCCGCTAAAGTTAGCCACACCGCTGTCCTTTCTCCGCAGTCAGCTTTATGGGGTCCTCTGGACCCGGCATCCATCCCACCCACTCGGGGTCCCCTCTTCTCAGGGCCATTCGGCTGGCTGGGTCCCAGGTGGCTGTCGGGAACTCTGGTGCCAGACAGTGCCTGTTGTTGAGGAGCAAGAGTCGTGCCTTCGCTCGTCTTCTTCATGTTTCTGGCCCACAGAGGCTTTAGGGGAAATGAACGCGGAACTGGGAAGTGAGTGGGCGCCTCTGTGGCCTCTTCATCTCCAAGCCTGGCAGCCCCTGGTTTCGCAGATCGACAGCCGGTTTCCTCATCCCTCTGAAGGTCACCGTTGAAAACGCACATGCGTGGAGGCCTCCGGACCGAGTGTGGAAGCTGCCCACTGCCCCCAAGGACCAAGACGCCAGCTCTCTCTAGCTAGTCTGTCCCAGCAGGCGCTTTCTTCTCAAGAGTACAGGGCTCTCTGAGCTCTGCCTTCTGTTTCTGCCCAACTGTGAGGTTTCACTTTAGTGTTCTTGGGATGGCTTTGCTTTGAGGACTTTGTATCCCCATGTTTTTTCTCCTCTGGTCTCTGTAGCGGTCTCCGTGGTCCAGCACTTTGCATTACTGATGTTACCTATAGCAGTGCCCAGTGTAGCTCGCCTTACTTACCATTTGTGCCTGCCCTTGTGCAGGTGGCCCCAGGACTACCTTCCTTCCCAGAGGCCATCCAGGCTCTGTGAGTGACTTCTCTTTCCTGAGGTGTCAAACCCTTCTAATTGCTAAGCTTCTCCATTGGAACCCTGTTCTCAAATCAGCCCCAGGTAAATTCTCTCACTAATTCTGGGCATTCAAATGCAAATGACCCAGGCAATAGTTTTGTGAGATGGAAAGTAGTTCTGTATAGATCCATTAGGGTCCCTTAATCAAGAAATCCTTTAGCCCAGGGCCTTCCATCTATCTATCCACTTAATAAAAAAGTGTCCACTGCTGCCTGACATTCACTAGGTCTTCGGGAAGATGAGAATATATTCTCTTACTGAGACCATTATAATTTTTTAAATAATTGTAGAATAATTTTTACAATAATTATGTCAGTATTTAGTAGTTACATAAAAATATGCTAGGTGAAATATACATTTATTTAGGTTATCATCGCCTACTTCAGTAGAAGATTTTGACAATAATCTTTGCATTCTGGAGAGTCAGAGTAGAGGAATTGGATGGGGAGATTTGAATTTACTTTAACATTCCAAGTCAGCTGGGAAAGGGGATTAAAGGAGGTTAGAAATTATTCAGTTTGAGAATTATCAGGGCCTAAAAAACATTTCATTGAGTGAAAATAGCCTCTTGCACTTCTCCCTTCTAACAAGAAACCAGAGAAATGTTACCTATGGGGCAAGATCTTTAAATCAGCTGTAAGAATACATCATGAGAGAACGGACAAGGCCACAACTAATCAGCTCTGGAATATTATTTTCTTTCCTTAAAATCTTTGACACATCTCTAATGAGAATTGTGAGAATAGGCTACATTGGCTATCTTGTAGGTCTTACAACTCAATTTATTCCAGGAAAAAATAAACTGTTGAGTTAAGATTCTCCTGATAAGAAAATACCTAACATCTGAAGGCAATGGGGATTTCATAAGATTAAAAGATTGATGTATGAATATATCACGTGGGCAATCACGGTTATTTTACCATTGTTTCTTTCAAGGCCACATTTCAGCAGAGTGATGAGTGTGTCAAAGAACAGTGACTTGCCACCTTGTAAGCTGTGCACAAGAACTCCACATACATTGCTGGATGAATTAACCGCTTGTCATGTCTCAAAAAATAACATTTCTTCCCCTAACCCACTATCATGTCGGAAGTCCCTCTTGAGTACAAACATGTGTATTTTATTCTGGTCTCCTTGACCACTAACTGCAAGCAATCTTTACATATTTGTTCATTAATTCTACCCAGAGGACTGTTTCGAGCAAGGCCAAAGGTATTAGTCATTCTTCATTACTCTGGGTCAGCACTGAGAAGGATAAGAATGAACCACCGTGACCGGGCCAGAGCATTCCTCAGAGATGTTTCCAGGCCTCTCCTGATGTGAAAATCAGGTGCAAAATCTCAGTCTTTCGCTCTGACAGTGTGGTCCTCTTTTGGACTCACCTGCTGCTCTCTTGCAGTGTATCAATAAACCACAAACTTTTCTGTATTTTTTGACTATTGATAAATTCTTTTTACCACCTGTGGTCCTGGCCTCTCACAGGCAGTGTCTTGCCTGGCACATAATACATGTATCTATACGTTTCTGTTTATTGTGCGACTCTTTTCATCTTTTTTAAAGTGAGAAGTTAAAAAAAAAAGGAAATAGAAAGAGATACAATTTACATACTTTTTTTCTTTTTTAATATTTTGTCTTGAAATAATTTTAGACATAAGCAAGTAGCTAAAATAGTCCAGAGAATTTCTGTACATCCTTCTTCACTCAGCTTTTGTTAACTGGACATAAGCATACGATAATTAATTAATTTCATTGAATTAACATTAGCACGTACTACTAACTAATCTCTAAACTCTATTCTAAATCCAATTGTGCTTTTAATGTCCTCTCTTGTGACCTAGAATCCAACCAAGGATCCTACACTGCATTTAGTTGTCTTGGCTCCATACTCTTTGATCTGAGACAGTTTTCAGTTTTTGTCTTCATTACTTTGACAATTTTGGGGAGTACTGACTACTTATTTTGCAGAATGTTCCTCAGTATAGGTTTGTACATGTTTTCTCAAAAACAGATTGGAATTTTTGAAAGAAGTATTACAGAAGGGTTTGATGTCTGCACATTTCTTGGTTCAATGTATCCCACACACATAGTATTTGCTGCTCTTAATCTTGGCGATGATAGCTCTGACCCCTTGGTTAAGGGGGGAACAGCAGGTGTTCCCACACTTCCTATTTGTGTAAGTATCATTTGAGGAGACGTGCTTTCTTTTGAGATTATAAGCTCTTTTAGAAACAGAGACTTCAGGAGACCTCGTGTTGGAATAGGAAGCCTTTATTCCTTTGGAGTAGCCAACAGGGTTAAAAGTCATCTTGCCCAGGGAGTGTTTAAGTTTTAAACCTAAGCAGATTTTGGAAGTCAAAACTGCACAGCTGCTGTTGCCAGCCTGGCTGCTGTTTCAGTCACTTTTTGGTTGATTTCTGCCAGAATTTCCTTCCATTAATACAGTATAGTTCTAGAGGGTCGTGCCTGCTGCCTTTAAAGGCAGACTCTTTTGCCTAGGAGAAAAATGAAGTGGATCTGAATCAGCAGGAACAGTGGCTGCTTTACCTCTGCATCTGGTCAAGCAGCCCTGACTGCAATATTCAGTTCTGCTAAGTACCTGTGTCAGGTGCCTCAAGCAGTCATTTTTAACTAAGCTGGCTTTCAGTGCAGTACCACTGCCAATCAGTAACTGGAGCACAAAGGGAAATAGAGAGTTTTCAAATCCACATTCATGTCTATGTGCCTTTGTTGATTTTGTTCTTACCCCTCCTCCACCCATGCATGGGATGTTCTTCCCCAGCCAAGGTTAAATGGCCCAGGTCAAATACCTTCCCTTCTGTGAGGCTTTCCTTACTATCTCATACCCAGGGCTGCCCTGGGCTGTTGGTGTTCTGACAACATTCTTCATAGTCATGGAGGGCCTTCTCCTCTGCCCAGTTTTCAGGTCCTTAACATCAGAGACTGTATCTATTCAGAACCACAACATATGCAGCTTTGAACATACTGAGTGGTAAATGAATGTTCACAGTGCTAATGAGCTACAAATTTCAAAAACATTAATACAGTTCACAAAGATTCTCTCCATTGATTGATTCATCAATCTATTTCTCTAATCCAGCTTTACCCTCCTGGTTATAGATAGATTTAAGGGGACACTTACGCATATACAATGAAAGATTAAAATAATATGAAACAAAATAGACATAAAAAGTAGGCATGAGAGAAAGGAGCCAGGAGAGCCTCAAGAAAAATACATGCTATGTTGCCCTGTACTTTTGCTGGAGGTAATCTCTAAATTAAGCCTTCTGATAAAAATGAGCAAAACACCTTCCCTACTGCTATGAAATGCATGGCACCATACTGGACAGCCACGGAGTACACTGCCGTAACTTCATTGCACAGCAATAGTCTCCTGGGTCACGCAAAATATCTAAAAATTGTTGGTTGAACTTTGCTGAAGCAATGTATTCACCTGTTCTCTGTATTAGTGATGCTGGAACAAAGTGACCTGGGAACCAGAGCAATAGGTGTGTTATCCGTGAGATCAACACAACGTGAGGATTAAGTATAAATTAATTCTCTGTTGCATTTTCCTATGGATAGGAAATACATACATATATTTATATCTGTGTGTATTTATATATGTGCATACACTTATATATATATATGTATATATAAATGGAAAAATTATGCTCATTTGAAAGCTTCTCCGAAGTGGAATGGGGAAATTGAGATATGAACAAATAGCTGAATTTGTCTGTGGGCATAAACTTTAATTGTGTGTTAAAATTCACAATCATCACAAAATAAAGTGACCCTTTATGAACGAACACTTCATCTACAGCTTGCGCCTACTCACATGCCTCATTAGATCAGTAAGTTAACCCGCAACAGTATTTGATCACCTTTCTGGAATACTTCTGTCAAACTATACATCAGCTTTGTTATGCAAGATAGTATTACTTTTCTCTATTACCTTATTATAAATTTTAAACTAAAATAACGTCTGCTACCTCCCACTACTTCTCTATTTTGACAAAGAAGCATCTCAGGCCTGCAGATCAAGGAGAAAGTTCTAAAATAAGCAAGATAAGAAGCTGATTCTGACTTGCTCGTGAAGATTACATGCAAGGACCCCTTAATCAAACACAACCCGTTTTTTTTTTTTTTTTTTAGCACATTAAGTTTTCTTACCAAACCAGCGGTTTCATCTGCTATGGGATTTTAAATAGGAATAACTGGCAATTAAATATTTCAAATTCTCTGCCTACCAAATCAAGAAGGGAGCAGGACAATCAAGTAGTGAAACTTTATGAATGTTCACTGTTCTGGAGGAATACAAGAAAAGGACATAGTGCAGTTTCTACTGAGAATCCCCTTTTCTAAAAAAAAAAAACCATTTATGGAAAACCCACAAAATCATCACCTTTAATCTGAAACTCATTTTGAAAATGCTGTAGTTAGCTCTTTTGTTATGTCATCTTTTGAAAAATTCTGTATCCACATAAAATGGAAACTCAAAATAGTGCAGTCCAAATTACTCTGAGAAGTTTGTGTTTGTCCCACTGTAGGGTGAGTGAACTTTTGCATCCACTTGCATTTTTTTTTCCTTTGATTAATTCTGCAAGTCGTTTTTATTTCTTCTTTCTTTTTGTATTAAATTCTTTTATTGGTACATTGTAGGTATACAACACAATTACATTTCTCACTGGGAATTGTACCTTTACATAATGGTTCTTGGTTCTTATTTTTTCCCCATTCCTAGCCCTCCCTTCACCCCCTCCACCCTTCCCTATTTACAAAGACTTTATTTCCATTTTTTCCATTTCTCATCATTTTTCCTTTCCCTTCTTTCCTTTCCCCTGCCCCTCCTACTACCCCTACCCCTTTGGACCTTTTCTTCCTATTTTACATTATCGATTATTCATTCTAATCATTGGTATGTTTTAGGTTTATTGTAGGTACATTTAGGTACTTTGTAGTTTCATGTGATTCATGTTTCCACTGGTTCAGCAGAACTAACCAGAGGGCAACACTGTAAAAGTCCATCATAAAACACATTTCATGGTCTACTCAGCCACAAGAATGAGGTTTAATGCTCTTTCAAATGGTCTATTGTTCACAGTGAGGTTACAATACCTCTGAATTCCCGCAAATTCATTCTGTTAATGCTGAAAATTAATTGTGCTCTTATATAATCAGAATTTATAGGGGCCAGGAAACGTTAAACTTTTTACTATTTAGGAATAAAAGTAAGTCCACTAAGTAGAATAATGAACTATATTATTGTTTATCTTTCTTCTTGATTCATTTCTCTGAATTATACAATATTTAAAGTTTTTTTTCTAAAATAAAAAAATGTTGAAACCTAAGATCCATGTAACCTCGCTGTCAGTACACAAAATTGGCTCTAAAGTTTGAAACAGTGAGTGGCTACCTGATTTCATGGTTATGAGATGGGTTTGGACTCATTTAATCTTGTGGTCTACAGCTACTGTTTCAGGCCCAGTTCTAGGTGCTGGGGACACAACAAGGAGCGTTATGACCATACATTCATGAGGAGAGTGGGTGACAGTATAAACCAGTGATTGCCTACTGTAATATAGACATGGGGAAGAATAAGGGAATAGTCAGAAAGAGAGGGGCCAGGGTTTCTACTGGAGCAAGGTGTCCATTTGTAAGCTCAAGTTTTACATCTTTTATGATTCTGACTACCTCATTGAGTTGTGAAAGATTAAATAATATACAGGTAAAATGCTTAGGCAGAGCTAGTCATATAGATCAACTCAAAGAATACTTAGGAATTACAGGATTAGGTTTGGCAGAAACCTGCAAATTACATACTCTTTTACACACACTCCGAAGAAAGTCCACCATGCCCAGAGCCCAGGCTCCTGCTGTTTCATTGCTCTGCCCTACAAGACCTCCACTTCAAGCCCCAAGATGACATTCTCAGTCTCACACAGCCCATCTCCATTCCAGGCAGTGAGCAAAAAGCACATATGGGAAGGAAACTTTATCTCTTTCTTCAGGATACTTCCAGACTTATAGCATTGTTGTTTACATCTCATTGACTAGAGAGATTTGGATGAAAGGGAGGCTGGGCATGATGCATTAAAATTTTTTATTTCGTATTTCTTTTTTACCCATAGGTTATATTCTCCTTTTTATTATTTTTTGTTTTTATTAGTATATGTTTGCAGTACATAATGTTTACATTCTTCCCCCCTCATTCCCCCCCGCCCAGTACTGAGGGATCAAACTCAGGACCTTGTGCTTGCAAGGCAGGTGTGAGGCCACTGAGCTAAATCCCAGGCTCCCTTCCTCCATTTCCTGATCCTCTTTCCATTTGAGAAAGATCTATCTTTCTAATTCTTATTATTTAGCTTTTATTTTATTCTTTATTTTTACTCTGTGTTTCCTCATATAAGAAAAACCAGATCATAATTAAGCTTGTGTGTCTGATTTATTTCATTTAACATGGTCTCAAGGTGTATCTATTTTCCTACAAATGATTCATGTTTATCTTTATTATATTCTCAACTAGAAATGAAAGGAGGTCGGTATTACAGAAAAAATATGGCAGTATTTTGGTGGCAGTCTCAGCCTCTGGCCATGAGATCAGCAAAATTTTAGGTTAATTTTACCTAAGAAGGCTAAGCATGACATCTTTTCCTCGAGAGTAGCTTTGGAAGTTCTGTAACATCTTTATCCACAGTGGAGAAAAACTACAACAGTGAGGATCCCAGTTACCTGAGTTAAATGAAACATTCTTATCTTGACTGCACATTACCTACTGAAGTCAATATTTTGATGGTAGGAGTGGAAAGCAATATTCTGCTCCAGGTGTACAACTCAGTGTTGATGAGGTTTATTTCTGGTTAGGTTTTCTACATGTAAATGAATTCAGAAACTACTAAACATTTACTTGAGAGATGTTTTAATGAAAAAAATATATGAGCATATTTTATCACAGAAATGCTAAATTGAAATGAATCTGGCTTTATTATACTACATTTTGCTGAATATTACATTAGGAATATGTTAACAATACATCAAGGTTTTTGGAAATTGAAAATTCTATAAAGTATACACAAGCTACCATCTACTTTTTAGTCATCACTTAGCTTTGTCTTTTAGTACTGGAGCTATAAAAGAAACTGAGGGTTATTTAAAGCAGGTCCATAATTTTAATATTGGAAAGTGGAGTAATGAGAGATTAAAGGAGTTTCTCAATGAAAAATGACTAATGGTGGCAAATGGACAAATCTTTTGAGTTCTAGATGAGTTGCTTTGTTAAAATGTATGAGGCAAAAAAGAAATAAGTAAGCAGGTGGATAGAATGACTTTGACTCATATCACCATGTTTAAAATAAAAATTCAAAAGCAAAGAGAACATATGACATCCAGTTATCATGTTAGTACATACATGACTCAATTTTGTGTTAAATATTTGTTCAGCTCTTTAAGTATCTTATACTTTTCATAATTAAGAATATAATTATATGCATTTTTGTTATAAGAATAGATATGATTTAGGTATCAAGTGAAAAACAGTGTCCAATAGGAACACTGTTGCCTTAATAGAACAGGGAAAATTAATTTGAAGGCTCTGGGCTTTTATATTTTACACAGAATATTTAGGCGTGAAAGCCATGCAGTCTCAGAGAGGCTTTGAAAGTATAAGTTAATGTGTCCAAAATAAAGGTTAGTGTTTATTCTTAGTGCTCCACGCATCAGCTTGTCAGTTGGTAAACAACATTTATTAAAAAATGACTGTATTCGGTGCAGAGTTCTGGGAACATAAACAAGTAAATGGTAGCTCTGTTTCTCTCATCAGAACTATTAATTATCTTAAAGTTGACTGAGAACATTCTCATGTGATACATTTGCACCGAAATAAAACACCAAAATATGTGAACAGTATATTGCATGAGAAGTAATTTCCAGGTTTTGGAATGGCATATGACGCCTGGGTCGTGACTTGGGAGACGGGAAGGAGAAAGTGCTGTGGCTGGGGCCAGTTACCTAGTGGTGTTGGAGGGTCACACAGCCAGAGTGGATGGCTTGCAGGTGAAGACACAACACGGTGAGATTTTGAGAGCCAGTGACCCGATGCCTACCGACTTCAGTAATTTCTAACTTCTCTTTCTTTCTTTCTTTCTTTCTTTCTTTCTTTCTTTCTTTCTTTCTTTCTTTCTTTCTTTCTTTCTTTCTTTTCTTTCTTTCTTTCTTTCT